>JAVTVY010020120.1:0-74067 GCA_036873755.1 Hanleya hanleyi
GATATTGTCTATATTACCGTTCAGAGTCTTGAGATAAGCTAATTCAACATGTTCAAATTCTCAGTCAAATCCCAGAGTTTGGTCGAACTTTATTCTTTGAACATAGGCGAGATACGTTTTTTCATCAGACATATCTGATCATGCTGCTATTTCAGACCCTGATAGTTTCTTATTCCATTATGATTTCATACTCACAGACAGAAATGGTTGCCTGCTCCCAGCATCTCTATGCTTGCTGATCCTGTGTTAACTCCTTTCCTTTAATTATTACTTCCAGGTTTTTCTCAGTGAGCTTTCTATTATTAATGTAGGTGATCCCAAAGATTGTTCTCTCTGTAGTGCAGTGTGACAGAGGGTTGAGGGGTGCCTGTGACATGTCTGTACATATCATCTGCAGCTTAATTTGGTGGAATCACTGGTCCTTCTGATATACTGTATCCCAGGTTATTATATTGTATTAGTTTGTTTCTAAGTTTTTTTTTTGTGTGTTACTTTATAGACCACCAGTCTGTTTGCAGTAGCAGTGCTTTCCATGGGGAAGCGTAAATATGGACGTTGTAAAACACTTTTATCTTTAAGAATTCCTCATGCATTGTCTATTTCAGAGAGGAAATCCTACCTCATCCTATCATCCCCAGGCTTGTGAATCCAGTACTAACTATTATTACTATCACTTTCAGGTCTTTTACCAGTGAGCTCCATCACACACAGATACTGGTATATGTGAATTCCTGTATTATGTATTATACAACAATCATATTGACTTCCTTTTGTCAACTTTATTTCAAAGATTATTCTTGAGAAAGTGAGGCTTAATCCTAACCTTCCCTTGGACAATTGACAACCTTGAGGATCTTCATTGTTTTTATCCGCCATACAATTTAACTGGCTGGCAGTTTAATGTTTTGTGGGGGAATGTCTGAGAAGTGAAGGATATTACTCATTTTTAGGAGGGTAACCGGGACTCTTCCAGTGCCAGTTGTTTTCTTTAATTGAAATAAATAAAGAAAAGAAGTGAAATAAAAAAAATTCTGACAGGCCCATGAACCTTTCTCGTGCTATATATTTATTGTATTAATATGGTTCTTCACTATATGACAGGTATTTTATGCTGCCCTGAATGGTATTTGTTCTTCCAGTACCGTACTTGGCTGATGTGGATTTCTGTGCCCCTACCTTCAGGCACACTTATGCATATTTCTATCATTTTCAGTCTAAAGATTGGTAAGGTAATATTCCACCATCCATGGACGCATAGTAATAGATTGCCCATGTTTTTTCATGCTATCTTTTATTGATTTACATGCTAATTTGGGGAATGAGTTCCCTTTATATTTGTTTGAGTCAATCTGTCTTGCTATATACCCTGTGCAAAATAAACTACATGTACCTGATTGTATTATTTCATGCAATTGCAGTCTTGATATAGTTGGCTGCTATATTACCATTGATCTGCTCATGAAGATGTAAACATTTGTAGTCAAAGTCCTTACTTCAGTTAGGGCTAGCCAGTTGCTGCCATTCTCAGGTTATCAAACCAACTATTAAGAGGCCAGTGATATCTACTCATCCTACTGTTTTGTGTTAAATACTGTAAGGGCTAGGTCAGAGACTTCGGGTGGGTGATAACAGTTCCATCTTTTACTCCACTGTTATCTGTGGCCCTTTATGCTCCCCACCTTTGCTGGTATAACAACATTTACATTATTTGCTAATTGGGGGCATGTTCTATCACTGCATTTGGTAACACATAATTCACATAATTCATATGTGTTCTCCATGCCCCCGCTATTTTATCATTTGTCATTTGAATTAATGATTTGTCATTTGAATTAATGATTATAACCATTGTCATTTGAATAAATGACCTAACCAGATTTCTGGGTATTGTGTTTGTCTTTCCCAGCAAACTGAGCTCATTCTCTGACCTAGTCTATCTCGAGCATAAAAGCAAATTAGGGTTACCATAATTAAGTTTATGTGAGGATCAACAAGGTCGCTTTCTTATGTTGACATGATTATAGTTTTATTGTAACTGTTGATTGTGAGTTATCGCCCTTATATTAGACTCTCCAACTTTGTAACACGAGGTCGGTGTTTCCTCGGCTGCCTGGAATTTGTTTCTGGAAAATGTCAGTGATGGATTTGGTTTCTCCAGTTTGCTATTATTACAATTTCGACATCGTACACTATCCCTTTCTGGACAACAATATTCCAGTGGGACCTGCATATGGCGTATACATATCTCGTCTAGTTTTAAATGTGACGATTTTAATCAACGTCACAAAAAATTATTGCAGAAACTTATAAAACAGGGCTATATCATCAAGCACCTCCACAGAAGGTTTCTTAAATTTGGCGATACATGTCGTATGCTGATAGCAAAATACGAGCGTAGCGTGCAAGATATACGGCGTAACGTTTCGTAACTTGTATCAAATTCCGCGTAACCCGAGACTAGGGGCCATATGATCCCATGTACTTCAAGATCCTCATGGTGTTCATATGAACAGTCACAATCAAAGCGTGACTGAGATCAATCATTGTCTGGATGACGATGGAGCTAATGCTGTTATATGGAATATGGAATAGGTCATGGGATTATGAACGAGGTTATTCTTAAATGGACGACGGCTGAATAATGAATGATGGACCAGACGCTTGTAATTTCTATATCTCTACCTTTCCTCCAAATACCAGCAGTGCAATATATATGAAAGCACAATCTTGAAAGATACCCCCATCTGATTTTAAGAAGAATAGCTACTGTGCTATTTGTCTAGGTTGGATCACCCCTTGATTATCCCCAGTTGTACACGCTCAAGTGAACCCTCACATATAGTATTCTCGAGTAAGGTTCAGAAAAACAAGTCTCGAGTGCGTTCATGTAGAGTTGCTATAAAGTAACCCTTTAATGCAATAACTACTGAAGTATTAAATCCCGTCAGACAAATGGCACAGGGATCGGTCTCCCTATGTCACTGGCAAATACACCAGTCCCTCTCGTTCCTACACAATCCCTCTTCAACACTATGGCCACCCCATCCCGGGACTTTATACACCTGACCATATGCTCCACGTGAACAAACTAGATAACATCTGCCACAGATAAGCGACATGTTACGACATGCCATGTCACCGAAAGTTCCGCATACCTGGTATACGGAGGGACAAGGGTAACTACTGAACTGAAAATATTTGGGTCAGAATGTTATACTTTTGTTCTTGCCTTTCAACATCCGGGCGGAAACCTACACATCAATACTGGGTTGTTTGTTGGGGAAAAACATTAATCAGCCAATAGTCCGAAGGTAGTAATCAGTCATTGAAAATAGGACTTCAACGCGTCATATAGCCAAAGAGCAGAAAATACACATTACACTACATCGGTGGTGCGCGTACAGGAATCATTTAGCTGTTAAGGGTCATTTGAATATCATTTGAAAGGAATAATGTACATAACCAAGAAGACAAAAACAACACATAACATAAGGTGCATCAAACTTTGTATTTAAGTCTCTTCTGAAAATCAGTCCCCTGATCGGTCTATTTGTAGCAGTATCAACAATTTATAAGTTATATACTTCTGTAATTAATTTTTAGTTTCTTCTAATTAATAGATCTCAGGAAGTGCCTTAGACCTGTTGAGGATGCTGTGAGAAAATGCAGCAGTTTGCTGTGAGAAAATTGTAGCAGTTTCCAGAATTCAAACAAATTATTGACTTACAGATGCAAATAATATTTCTTCTTGTTTTTAATGAATTTTCATCTCTACTTGCTATATTTCAGGAAACCGAGATTTGATGGAATGTTTGAAGAAAAAACGTACGATTTTTCGCATATTTTATAACGTCATCTTAACTCAGGGACATGTTATCTTGGTCGTGTAGTTATCGTTCATGGATTCATGCAGTCTGCTAAAAAACAGATCCGAAAACTGGATCTGACCCTATATACCCTTTCCTGCACGAAATTCCGACGCTCGTAAATAGTAAGTCGGAGAGTGTCAATGACAGAAATTCACATTTTTACAGCCAGATTTTAACCTGAATTGTCAGCGCAAAATGTCTGCACGTGATCACCCTCGTCTGACGTCGAAAACCGTATAGCTTCTTCCTACGCAACTCATTTCGGATAATTTTTATATAAATACGAAGCAAATTTCAATTATAGATCTTTCTTCATAACTTTTCGTTTATGGGTAGATCATATATTTCGGTCAGGCGGTCAGATTCAGTTAGAGAATCGGTTTCTGGATCTGTTTTAATCGGATTGTGATTCATGGCATTGTGTTTTGTTCATTCTTCCTTTTCAACCCATACTCCAAAATTTCCCGTGTTCAAAAGCGGTGAATGGTCCATCTACACAAAGCCAACATAGTTGTAGGAAATTGACGAAATAAAGTTGCTTATTTCAACAAACTTGCTCAAGGTGGAAAGAGAAAACGGAAGACGGATAGGATATAATGACAACAGAATCGATATAACAACCTTTGGATGTGCCCCAGTATATATGTAGCAATATATTATGCATGCAGTCAGATTACATTCAGTATTAAAGGTGAACTGTAAAGCTTTCATGTTTTTCCTAAAATGTTGCTTACATACACCGTGTGTTATGTGATACAACTGTTATACGATTTTGGGGCGAATATATTTTGCTAAATTGTAATAATAGCAATATTAAAGTTATCCTGCATGTTATAAATCCGTATTGAAAACTTGCATCGCTTGTCTCTCTTTGCTTGTAGAACGTTATGACATTATAGAGGTCTCCTCGATTCAAGTTTTAGTTAATGTATCATTTTACATGACGTCATGCTACGTCGGATGAATGAGTGAGGACCACTATAACGTCATTACGTTCCAAAAACAATGGGAGGCAATCGATGACGTTTTCGAAAGTTGTGGCTCCCGTTTTCTGGTCGTATAAGTTTTGACTGATCATATACTCGGAAGAAGAAAACGATCCACAAAACTATTACCACATATAAACAACTACAACTACAAAGGCCTTGATTTCTGACATTTTAGCAGAACATTGGAAAGCTTTGCAGTTCACCTTTAAGATACATGGCCGGATGACGATAGCCGGTTTGGGCGGCTAAGAATGTCCGCTGGTTGAGAGTGTCCGGCCCCTATCTTTTAACCCAGCTATGACACTTTTCTTCACATTGGGGACGAGTGTCCGTCCTTGGTCCCAATAGAAAAGGATATGAAAATGGACACCAATCATCAGGACATTCTTATCCTTCACACCGGCACATTTTGTTTGAAATCTTATCACATCTGATGTTCGTGTAACAACCATGCAGTCCTGTCTGGGCATGTCAGATTGTGGCACGTCTTTGACGGGTCAGAATTAATAAAACGCTTGTTGCTACAAAGGATTACTTTACTGTGTATAAAATCAGATGTTTCGGAGAGAAGAAATAAGATATGACAAATATACATTACACTTTTGAAGATGAGGAACCGAAGCACTAGACAGGTACTGCCATTTTCTCTCAGTAGACGAATCCTTAACCCCAAGAAATAGAATATTAATAGAATATTGGTGTGTAAACCGAAGCATATTTGCTATGAGTTTTCTAATTTCAGCTATTTTGATCGAAAAAGGCGCATTTGGTGCGGTATACCTTAGTGTACATAACGGTGAAATTGTGGCAAAGAAAATGTTGGATATGGGAAGGGAGGCAAGTTCACTTTTATTTGCACCACAAGCTCTAGAATTGATTCCGGGTTTCTGGTTGTTGATGTGTGCCTTGCAACGGGACCGTTAGTGTTCTCGTTGATATTTGGGACCTTTTAAGTAAAGATAATCGATAACCGGCTCTTCTTGTCTTTCTAGTCAAAGTATATACCGTACGATTAATGAACATATCAGAATTTGCTTGTTTTCTCTGAAGAATACATTTTGCTTACCTCATTTTCTTTTCTTTTCCAGTGTTTTGAGAAGAACGAAGTAGAAATATTAAAGTCGGTATGCCATGAAAGAATTGTCCGGTATATTGAGTTTGTTGAAAAAGAGTTCTTGGTCACAATAATAATGGAACATATGGCTGGGGTAAGTGAAGTTAAACTGTTGATGAATAGCAGTTTCCATGTTGAAATGTACATTGACCTTCAATTGACGTTAACAAAGTGGCTCTAACAACATGAGACAAATAGTTTTCACGAAATTTCCTTTTCTCTTATTATTCATTTTCAGGGTTCGCTGAAATGCACGCTTAGGACACGCTGCTTCAGCGAGTCAGCGGCACATCGATTTAAAGAGCAGATCATGCAAGGCTTGGATTATTTACACCGTCTGAAGATTTTACACCGGGACTTGAAATGTGAGATTTAATTCGAACAAATAGATTTTAATCTCTTATTAAGGGATCAGCTCAAATTTGTATTCGGCGCTACCTACTCTATCAAAACTATAATCTATTCTTGGAAATGTTATGGGCGCTCATTTAGTTTTAGACCCGATTTATGTTCGGGCGTTGGGAGACTATTCGATTAGTGTATACCGTCTCGTACATCAACGTCACGTCAACTATAGAGGACAGTGATCATGGTGGCCAGGTGTGAACGACCAGATTACAGGGTTTCGACTCAATCAGGCAAAAAAAATCCTTTCACTTCAACAAAAATTTCTTCAACACGATAATTTCATCCGAAGGAAGAATGGATACATTAATGTGCAATAAAAACAACATCTTAAGTTTAAGCCATCAGTTATTCTGGTTCTCAACATGAAGCGAATAATTCGCACACACTACACTGGCATGCGAATCTGAACTCCCGGACAAGCCCTCACTTCTTACATAAAAAAACGATTAGACCTGAACGTTTTGCTCTGTTTTGTGGCCCAAATCGTGGACCGAATCTATATGCTGGAGTACAAAGAACATCATGCACCAAACAATATATCGTGAATTCAAATTGCATACAACCACAATTAACCATCACAAAGTGGAGTGAAGAATTCACAAGATCATGTGTAGTTCAGATCGCCTGTTTCAAGTGTAATGAACCTTACAAATTAAACTCAACCGAACCTTCGCTGCTTGAATTATTTGAGTCCGATATATAATGTTTTGTTTGCATAGGTGCAAATGTGCTTCGAGACATGAAAACCAAGTCCAAGGATCTGCGTGATATTGAGGCGTGTGATATGGTGACAAACGTTAAAATCTGTGACTTCAGCATTTCCAAGAGGTTACGTGCAAGATCAAACTACCAAGCTAAAACATTGGCAGGAACCACCAATTGGATAGCACCGGAGATTATGCAGGGTCAACGATACGACTATTCAGCCGATATCTGGTTCGTAGTTTCTATCTATTAGCATATGTAACATAGATTAATAGCTTTGGCTCGGGTAATCTGGATGTGACCATACAGCTTCAATAGCATTCATTAAGGCCCTAGGTGTCGCCACCTGAGAACCAATTAGGGATTTCGTTTCTGGACAATACATTAGGCAGACATAACACTGACTTCCACTAGAACTAATAACGGAAGCCATCTTACGTCGGGGTTCATCCGACAAAAGTATTTCAATGCTATAATTTTTGCCGTTCGACATTATCCAGCTTGTTTTTTTGGACAATAACTTCAGAATCCGTTTTCGGTCACCCATGCGTCATTCTGAACCAAGTATTGACAGTTATATCTCCTAATCCAGAGTGAGTGTTATGGCGCTTGGATTGGTTTGAAGTGATCTTGATAAGGATGTTGAATGTAATAGTGACTACCATCACATACTATTCTAGATGTACCTATGAGCTCAACAGGCATCAAAAACACAAATAATTAAAATTAACTTTTCGAAGTCGAGGAGTTATGAGTTTCAGTGGAAATTAGTATTATAAGCTTTAACGAGCACAGAGTGTATGATTCAATTGAATACTTTGATGCAGTTCGAATGACTGTCCAAATTAGAGAAAGCCCATGACTGTCCAAATTAGAGAAAGCCCATGACTGCCAAATTAGAGAAAGCCCAGTTGAATAGGTTCTTAAGTAGTATATATGAAACGTTAATGGACTCAGGCTTCCTTATAGTAGAGGCTAGTGTCATCATATCCGTATAATACGAAGACATCAAAGATAGTTTTTAATTTTAACTTCAGGAGCCTTGGTTGTACTGTGTATGAGATGCTTACAGGAACACCGCCTTGGGCAGACTGCCCCGTGGGAAAAGTTGCTAGCCTCTTATACAACGGAACCCAACCGGAAATACCCGAATCACTTGGAGGAGAAATCAAATCTTTCCTTCGAGCGACATTTACCGTGGAACCCAATCAGAGACCAACCTGCAGGGAACTTCTGGATTACCGATTTACAGCTCAGATATCATCCATACCAGACCCCCAACAATCACCCAAACTAACACTTCAGGACATTGCTGCAAGTTTATAATCAAAATCGTAAGGCAAATGGAACTCAGACACAGTCACTGGCCGCATAACCATGAATAACCAAGAAAACTAACAGGCGAAACTGAGAGAATCCGACAAGAACTCATTTAGTCCGAAGTATACCGACGGGGAAAATTTAACGGTTATAACAAAATATTTCAGAAGCGAACAGGCAATTGGTGTTGATCGTATGCAAAATACTGGGAATTCTTCTCACTGTTAAATCCTTCTCGAGAGCCATACGATATATAACTTACTTCTGCTTAACTTGTGCGCTATTTACACGTCATGTAATGTAATATATCGTTACTGGTGACTGATTATTTGGAGTCACATTTAGTGCGAGGCTTTTTACATCCCAGAAAACGAATGGATAAGGAATCCTCGTCAGTGATATACGGATCAATGACAGAAATATCACAATGTCTTACTGGTACAAGCATCCTTGAAAACTGTTGACCGCTTCTCTCTGACGAGAAACTAGCGTGTTTGTTTATAATATTGTTTATGTAAAAACGACTTTGGGTTTGAGGAGGTGCTTATTGAAATGTGTACCTGACGCCTGTGTTACTCATTCACAATCTCCTGATTATCTATGTGATTACCAATCTCAGCTTAGGTTTTTTTGTGGACCACTACTGTCTGCTCAACGTCCGATCTGACGGTCTGTGAAGAGATTGAAACGTTATTTTCTAATTTATTGCTTCCTGATGATATCTTCTCGAGAAAATGACTACTTTCAACTTGGTGAGAACGAGGATTCATTGTGACTGATATCCCAGATCAGGAAGAGCCTTTCCTAGCTTTGGATGGATCATTATTTGGTGTGATGTTGTTTTACTCATTAATATTATGTTTGTTGATTAATTTATTTGAGTGTACACAGCCATTGTCAAAGTAGGCTCCCTTGAACTAAAATACATTTTCTATTATTCGCTTGAAAAGTTGAAAATGGTTTAAAATGATTTTAAAGGAAACATTGCACGGTTGAGGTTGACTGACATATTGACATAATCTTCTGATTATATATGTGATTAACAATTTCGGCTTTTGTGGACCACTACTGTCTGCTCAACGTCCGATCTGACGTCTATGAAGAGATTGAAACGTTATTTTCTAATTTATTGCTTCCTGGTGATATCTTCTGGAGAAAATGACTACTTCCAACTTGGACAGAACGGGGATTCATTGGGACTGATATCCCAGATCAGAAAGAGCCTTTCCTAGCTTTGGATAGATCATTATTTGTTGATTAATTTATTTGAGTGTACACAGTCATTGTCAGAGTAAGCTCCCTTGAACTAAACTACATTTTGTATTATTCGCGTGAACATGTAATCGACTTTAAAATGTCGAATCAAAATGGTTTCAAATGATTTTAAAGGGAACATTGCACGGTTGAGGTTATATTGGCATAATCTCCTGATTATATATGTCATTAAGAATCTGGGCTTAGGTTTTTTTTTGTGGGCCACTACTGTCTGTTCAACGTCCGATCTGACGTCTATGAAGAGATTGAAACGTTATTTTCTATTCTATAACACTTACACCTATTACACACCGATAACCGTGCAATTATTACACGACTTAGCACGGTTGAGAACTTTGTGACGTATGAAATCTACATCCGTGATCTTGACACGCACAGGTGTTCACTCGGGAGAATCCATTTCACAGGGCTGGTGATAAATTGCAGGACAAAGTTTCGTCTGCCTGTACAATCGAATAAACAAATAGAATGGATGCCCTGCAAGTAAGAACTTTAGTTCATTTTAAAGGTAGAAAATGTATAATCGCAGATATTTACAAACCAATTGGGACATACGTGTGTACACAATAAGAAACAGATCAACAGGAGAAACAAGACGTGCTTTCATATTTGAATTATCTAGAGAAGCGGAGATCGAAAAGTTCATGACAGACGCTGTTGATGAATCTCTTCTTGCTGTTTTAAATGAGATACAATGAGTGGGATCAGCTGAACAAAGGTACATTTTTCTCCGCTGACGATAAGAAATTAAGAGATCTGGCTATCAAACGAAATGAGCCAGGGACCGACAGGTAAACGAAATAGGAAATATTTAAAGGTATCAATTTCGTTTTATATTATAATCAAGTCTAAAGATTACTCGTTACACCAACCATTGCTTGAGATCAACAACTGCCACGGTTCTGCTTGAGACGGGTGTGTCTATCATTGATGTGATGTCGGTTACAGGCCACAGAAATTACAAACGACATCAAATGTTTGTAATTTCACATCTGTTCCATAGTCATCACATCTTGGCGGTTTTTTCCAAAATGCCAATGTTTCCAATAGCACCGTGAACATAAATTTCCTTCCTAGTTAAATAAATACTGGCAACATTTTTCATTGTTTGAGAAAAAGCTGTAAATTAATATTTATTAAAGACGTAAATTTCTGTCTCAAATTTAACTGTTGGTTCCATCGTGATTGATTAAGAATGCCACACAAATAGGCTTGTATGCATGCATGTTTCACTGAGAGACCACATAAACTCGTCCAGTGATATTGACACGCTTCGAACTGAGGCGGACGGCACATTTCAACAAAGGGAAGAAGTTGTGAACGTTTACCATATTTTCTCAATCTTTCATTGTAATCTTTGTTGATAATCAATTTGAGTAGTGCAATAGAATAGAAATAATTTTTTCATAGGCGTGCTAAATCGTTAATTTACGCACGGTTAGTGTGGGAAAGTTTACAAATTGTAGGGAGCGGGTTTCGCCCTTGCACTAAAATTTTCCCACACTAACCGTGCGTAAATTAACAATTTAGCACGCCTATGAAAACATTATTTCTTAAATTTATTGCTTCCTGATGATATCATCTTCTCGAGAAAATGACTGCTTTCAACTTGGTCAGAACGGGCATTCATTGTGACTGATATCCCAGATCAGGAAGAGCCTTTCCTAGCTTTGGATGGATCATTATTTGATGTGATGTTGTTTTACTCATTAATATTATGTTTGTTGATTAA
Organism: Hanleya hanleyi; assembly: GCA_036873755.1. Lineage (NCBI taxonomy): Eukaryota > Metazoa > Mollusca > Polyplacophora > Lepidopleurida > Hanleyidae > Hanleya > Hanleya hanleyi. The sequence continues at coordinate 11,413 of JAVTVY010020120.1, forward strand.
TTTATTTGAGTGTACACAGTCATTGTCAGAGTAGGCTCTCTGACGTCTATGAAGAGATTGAAACGTTATTTTCTAATTTATTGCTTCCTGATGATATCTTCTCGAGAAAATGACTACTTTCAACTTGGTGAGAACGAGGATTCATTGTGACTGATATCCCAGATCAGGAAGAGCCTTTCCTAGCTTTGGATGGATCATTATTTGGTGTGATGTTGTTTTACTCATTAATATTATGTTTGTTGATTAATTTATTTGAGTGTACACAGCCATTGTCAGAGTAGGCTCCCTTGAACTAAACTACATTTTGCATTATTCGCTTGAAAATGTAATCGGCTTAAAATATGGAATTAAAATTATTTCAAATGATTTTAAAGGGAATGATGTTGGCTGATATATTGACATAATTAAGGAACAAGAAGAGATGGACTTCAATATAAGTCATCAAACTATTATCTCATAACTATATAAAGGCTGTCCTTTTCTCCAAAGTTAACAAGCGCTGGATGAGCGCAAAGACCTCCGTCAGGGCAACAGGGTCCGTAGGGGAATACATCACTGAATAACATAGGGCCGGATGCCAAGCTCAATTTTGCATTTGTTGGACGTTAACTTCACCAATGGTAATTAATCTGGGGTTGAGGGTTCCCCACTAGCATGTCCAGCCAGGGATGTGGAAGTCACATTCCCAGCAAATAATTTTTGTCTGATTTGACGTGCTTGAAAAATTGGGGTATGGAATAGAGTATATTGATGGAAAGCCTGGAATACTGCTCGAGACATTGGGCCCCATCTTACCCCCACCTCCCCCTGAGGGGACGCCCCCACCCAAATCAACACGTTAGCGGCAGAAATGAGACCCTGTGTGCCTAGTTGTACCAACTTGCTTGAGATTTTGTGCTATAGACCCTACACATCAACACTTCATATTTTGTATGTGTACTATAGCATCATCATTGAGAGAATCCTCTACAAAACTCACCAGATTTCACCGACACTAAGTTCTGATCTGTCTCAGCATCATGAGATGAGGATTCAATGCGCTCGGTATAATTTTGTACACTGGTGTTACAGGTCACCTTCACCATACTGTATCAATGACCATCGACTTGTATATTAATCACATTCATATTGAATGGTGATGGCTGATGAGAATATTGCTCATATAGAACAAATGGCTGGATTCCAGAAAATAAAAAGTTCATGTTAATCATAAACAACATACAATTAATAAAAAATCGCATCGTCCATCTCTACAAGCTGGCGAGCCGCCATGTTGAATCTCCCGCTGCAAGCGGCCAGCTACCATCCTCCGGCCTCCCCACAGCGCATGCTCCATTTCGCAGGCTCCATTATCCATCCCTGCTTCCGATAGCGGAAGTTGACCTTTACTACGTTGCTATGACGTATAGGGGAAAACCCACGTCCGCACGGTTCAGTTTGAATCCGGCCGAACAACTCCTTCAGTTTTGCACATGAGCGAACTACTTTTCATATACTCTGTCCAGATAAACAGGGAAAATAATCTCCAGATAATTCTTTTCAACGCTAGGTCAACAGAGGTATTATGCAGGCTTGAAAAGTAATCGAAATGTTCGGCAAACATCTATTTTACTATATATGATGTCACTTCCGGCGATGTGCGCGAAGGCCCCGAATCCGGTCCAAAAATCTGACTGGTGGCTGGGGTACTATTAGACCCCCAGCGAGGTGGTTGGCCAGCTACGTGTAACTCGTGAAGCATGATGGGAAGTGGAACCCGACTACAGAAGCAAGGCCCATTGAAATGCATTGCAATGAGGGTTCCCCATTATTTCAATATTGTCCAGAATGTGGCTTCAAAATTTCGTCGGGAACCATAGCAAACCGTATTGGAAATCACATGAGTCGTGGGTTCCCCATATGACAATTATTTGGCGGGAGATTTCACGTTGCTCTCCTAGACCTCCGTCTGATCGACGGAGGTAATAAAAAAGTACACCAAAAGTTCAACAGCGAGTGAGCAAGCGACTAAGATTTAACGTTGCTTTCAACAATTCATGAGTCATTTGACGAAGGTGCCTACATGTCACAGAGCGATCCAAATGCCGCCTTTTTGTATTGCTGTCTCACAGAAGAGGCTGCTTTACTGAAGCACTATTTCGTGTAGGTAGACATGATACTCCACTCAGTCACATTATTCTGAAAACGGTCCAACCAGTCCTTGGAATATTCTCTTAATGCTGAGCGCCATTAAGCTACAAAGCAATAAGTTCAGTTTCCAAAGTCTTTAGTACGACACGGGCCGAGACGGATTCAAATAATAGCTCCAAAAGATAGATCGCATCATACAATTGGAGACATTTCGCAGAGAACAGACAGGCTTACGGCGGGTTGACATGCCTCAAAATCAACAGGCTTCTTATCTGTCCTGAGAATTTGATCATAATCTGTTTTCCTATGTTGTTATTTTCCTACGAAGTAGGCTCTCATTTGCAAATTGTCCGGTAATGAGTGAGTGAGTCAGTCAGCCAGTCCATCCGAATCATTTCGTTGGCAAAAAAGGAGAACCGTTGACATTAGAACTTTGATTTTTGGCATGAAAGTGCATTAGGGGACTGTTATCAGCAAGTTTTGAGCTGACCTACTTTTGATGAAAATTTCTGGTGATTTTTGATGAAAATCACTGGTGATTCTAACTTGGGCTATAGGCAGAATTTTCATAATTTGGTACTCACAGGGCTTTAGATCTTCCCGATTTGGGCACACCCCCTATTAGGGGTGGCAAATGTTTTTATGATGGGACAGACGGTGGGGCACATACCCCTGGAGGATGAGCAATCAGGAATCATCCCTGGTAGTAGTGCCTCTGAGAAGGGATTTCTCTACCAATGGGTGAAATCCAGTGTGAGGCAACACCAACATTATTTTGTGTTTCATTAAAAAATCGAATAAAAATAAAATTTCAAATTGCCACTTTATTTTTCCTGAGAAAGTTTGAACATAAAGATTTTAACCCCCTTTTCATTCCTGATTTTATGAATTAGGCTGTTGTATTCTATCTGAAACAATGCCAGCAAATAAAAATGCCAAACAACAAAAAATAAATACCTTTCACTATAATTTTTCACTGTAAGTCAGCGAATTGTTGTTCTAAAATGCTGCTAATACTACTTAGGCAGTAACGACATTCAATGTAAGTCTGAAATCTTCACTGGCTGTGTGACCTATCACTTTGTCATGGTACCCATATGTCCACAGTGATGCGGTAATGGAGGGTGTTTCAACAGTTTATACAGTTGTATATTTTTCTGGATCGCCTGTGTTTATTTGCTCAAAGCCAATTGAGTCCTTTTCTTGGTACCTTGTTTTTACTAACAAAATAACATTACACGCTCCTCACAACTTTGTCGCTCACACAAAAACGACCATGAGTGCAGACATACCTATGTTATTCTCCGTACACTTACATAACACATGCATTCTCATTCCGAGTCACTCGCACAATTTGAGCGGGAACTGAGCTGATTACCTCGCTCGATGCACCAGCACTACCTGTGCGAAACAAACTACTCTTTTCATGCCTCTAAACACTTTTCTTTCTTCCCTGTTTATGTCTCTTGTCTCATTGTGGAAACTATTGAAATGTTTATGTCTTTTGTCTCATTGTGGAAACTATTGAAATGTACTTCTGTGCTAAATAAATGTATCTTACGGTCATGCAATCGGGCAATCCATGCGACTATATACACAGATTATTTGGCTATCGAACACACCTCTCATTCAGTACTTCCGTGGTTTATCGAGATAGATTTCATGACTATATCACCTATCAATGGGGAATCTACTTAGAGAACTGCCATTTTATAATGTAAACTTCGACCCTGATTGCACTCTCGAAGATAGGCTTCTTGATGGTTTTGAATATATGTGTTTTAACCCCTTAGAGCTTAATTGTACAGAAAATTCTTATCTGACCGACGATACAAAAGACGTGCTCTGTCATTGGAATACAATAAGCTCACATCAGTCTAATTATTATTTCGAAGATCAATTTAACTCTTTCGTGGAAGATAATCTTATTTCAGATCAAAAATCAGTCTCCACTTTACATATTAATGCAAGAAGCCTAAAGAAACACTTCACTGAAGTCCTTGCGCTTATCTACAATACGAATTTCAATTTTTCATTTATAGGAGTATCTGAAAGATGGCTCGATCCCGAACCGAAAACTTCCAGGTTATCAACCTTTTCCACTTTCGAGAGATACCAAAAAAGGCGGTGGAATTGTTCTTTACATAAAGGACGAATTTACTAACTGTAAAATACGTGATGACATTTCCTTTACAGACGAACAAGATCAACATGAATCGCTATTTGTTGAGGTTTCTAACAGCACAAATAAATATATAATTGGATTGATCTATCGCCCACCAGGTAAAAATGTAAAGAATTTTAACTCCAGCTTACTATCAATCCTCAACAAACTTAAGCCGGAAAATAAAAAATGCATTTTAATGGGCGATTTTAACATCGATCTCTTCAAAACAAGTTGCCATGGTCCCTCTAAACAATTTTGAGATATTATGAAATCATTTTATTTTTTCCCCAAAATTACGAAACCCACTCGAGTCCGGGCCCATTCGGCTACTTTAATTGATAACATATTCACCAATTTTCATGAAGATGATCTTGGTTCTGGTATAATACTCTCTGACATATCTGATCATTTTCCCATATTTCACATCAATAACTCTCTCCCATCTGTATCATTATACTCAAAGAACACACTGAATTCTCGCAAAACAAATCCAATACAAAAATCAGTGTTTGAAGAAAAGCTCAAAATCACAGACTGTCAAAAAGTCACAGATGCTAATGATACAGATAGTGCTATGATCAGCTTCTCGAACACTTTCCATGCTCTCTACAACGATTGTTTTCCAGTGATAACTAAAAAGATTCCGAAAGTTAAAATTCTCAAACCATGGATCAGCCCATGTTTACTCCGATCAATCCGAGAAAAGAACAGACTATATAGGTTACATATTTCGAAAAAGGACATTGTTGCAACCCCAGAATATAAACTATACAGAAATAAACTGAATCATACACTAAAACTAGCTAAAAACAAATACTACGAGAGAAAATTCAATGAATCTTTTAATGATATTAGAGGAACCTGGAAAGTCATAAACGGGCTCTTAGGCCGCAATAAAACAAACACCCTCTCGTCTGTATTCAATTTCAATGGCACTGACATAACAGACCCAACCGAGATTGCCACTAAATTCAATAACTACTTTACTTCCATTGCTTCCAACCTGGCTTCTAAAATTCCACCCACTCAAAACGGTTTCAAAAAATACTTAGATCAAACGTACAATAAGGACTTCGTTTTTGAACTGTGTACGCCGTCCGAAGTTGATGAGGTGATATCTGCTCTCAAAAATGGATCCCCTGGTATTGACGACATTCGATTATCCCTGATAAAGCCTATATCCAGCGTACTGTCTACTCCCATCTCCCATATCATCAATCTATCCTTCCAAACGGGAATTTTTCCCGCGACGCTTAAGCTTGCCAAAGTTACCCCTGTGTTTAAGTCCGGCAACAAAACATTGGCTGAAAACTATCGACCTATTTCTGTCCTTCCCTGCTTTAGCAAAATATTTGAAAAACTTGCAGTTAAAAGGATGGTAGCTTTTCTTGAATCAGAAATGATTATATCCCCAAATCAATTTGGTTTCCGTGCGAATCACTCTACCTTTCTTGCTGTGCTTTCTCTATATGACAAACTTATCGCTGCCAAAGAAAGAAAACAGTTTAGTATTTCTATCTTCCTAGATCTATCTAAAGCCTTTGACACCGTCAATCATGATATCCTTTTGCATAAACTAGAGTATTACGGTTTTCGTGGCACCACTAATAGCTGGTTTCAAAGCTATCTATTTTCGCGATCCCAGTGTGTATCATATTACGGAACAATATCGACACTGGCGTGCCTCAGAGGTCAATACTAGGTCCTATTTTATTCTTAATATACATAAACGACATCACCAAAGCAACAACTATTTTAGACATAAATCTTTTTGCAGACGACACCAGCGCTTCTCTCTCAGATAAAGATCCAAGTAGACTGGCTGAGATTATGTCAAGTGAACTCGAAAAGCTTCATGATTGGCTCTCCAGCAATAAACTCTCATTAAATGTGGAAAAAAAAATTCATGTTCTTTAAACCAAACAGATCTCGTAATATAAATACTCCGCAGATATCACTATTCGGGACCGAGATCGAGCCAGTTTCTAGTTTCAAATTCCTTGGAGTTCATTTCAATGATAAACTGACTTGGCAAACACATATTGACGAACTCACTTCTAAAATATCTAGAAATATTGGTGTTATTAATAATATAAGAAATTGCCTCAACAGAAAAACCTTGATTATGTTGTACTATTCGTTGTTCTATTCCTATGTATCCTATTGCAATCTGGTTTGGGGAAACACATACCCAACTCATTTGATACCACCCGTCAAATTACAAGAGTCTCGTTCGCATTATCACATGCAGTAGTAAATACGCTCACTCCAGTCCTCTTCTAGAACAATTAAACATCCTGCCTCTGTGTCAAATAAACTGCTATCTTATTGTATTATTCACTCACAGGTTTCTTTACAATGCATTTTCTATTCCGATAAAATTTTCAAATTATTTCACAAAACTTTCTGAAGTTCACTGCTATCCAACCAGACAAGCCAATCTTAACCTATATAGGCCGAGAGTGCAATCAAATCTTTCACACTATTGGACAAAAACGAAAGCAAACACGTATTGGAACGCTTTACCTCTTGAGTTGAAGTCGATTCCGTCACAATCTCTCTTTAAATATCGATTAAAATCCTATCTTGTTCGCCTGCACTGACTTAGCATATCAGACAGTTTCCCCGATTTTAGTATTATCTTTGAGACAATTATATTTTATCTAAAAAATGTTTGGTTTCATAATCTATTCCACACAGTCCTGATTTTTGACACCAGATTTAAAGGCTTCCGTGGTATAATCACCTCCATATCTATATATTTGTATATCTATAATTATCGAGCATAAATGATTTTTTGGTTCATGACGAGCGGTATTACTATTTGTATATGTATTGTCTTCTGGGATACAACAAGCCCTTTGGGGTTTTATTCCCGCCATATTTATGTTAATGTCTAATACCCTGTATATGTTTAACTATATGGTGAATAAATATTCATTCATTCAACAGCTCAGTCGATACAGCATGGTTTTAATTTACTGTTGAAGCATGAAGCCGTTCGAACACATGCAAAATTCGCTAGATTGTTCTGGAAGACAACCACAGCCACAACAAAATGATGACAATGTTAGAAGTGTATGTTGGCAGTTAACATGTGACTTAACATACAGTTTTTGACCTTGAGAAAATAGGTCAACGTCAGTCATATTCATAGACTTCAGGTCCATTGATCAGCAGTTGCATATGTGCTATCAATTTAGAATGCCTAGCTATATTTCATGTTATATCATATTATACAGTATATAACCCTGAGAAAATAGGTTCAGTCAACTGGGATAGGCTTCTAGTCAGTCACCAATTGCACAAGTATTATGACTTTGGAGAGCCTATCTTCACTCCTTTAAAAATTATTACTGATGCTAAATTTGACCTTGATAAAACGGTGAAGGTCAGTCGTTTTCATTAGGCTTCTGATCCATTACCAGCTGCATATGTGGTATGACAAGAATGATGGGCAGACAAAGAGACAGAAAAACAGACAGATGGCGCAGACAATTCAGTTCATTTTGGGGCATCATTACATATCATCTTCAAAGTCTAAATATTCTGTCAAAATGCACCAGAACACACCATTTTACTTCAATTAGATATACATGTAAAAATTTCCCAGGTGGGATGTGCCATATAGCAGGGATGTAGAAGTTCCACTTCAAAAATCTTTCTACTTTTTCAGTTCAAAAAATAATTAGCAACAGTTGCAACTATGCTGCCAAAATGCAACGGTATGTGCAATTTCACATTTCGAGTTTCAAATAAATTCTGGGGACCTCCACAAAAAAAAAAAAAAAAATGAGCATTAACTGAATGATAATTTGTGATTTTATTCATTGAAAATTGGTCAGAAAGCATCTCCAGACATCTGGAAGCTTAGGACTTCACAGTCATGCACTGGAGACTAAAGAAATATAATTGAGATAGCCATACCAATGAACAGGATCGAATTACTATATTAGTAATGGAGAGAGAAATAGCACGGATTCTGGAAAGAAAATGTTTACTTTGTTGACACAAGCAGTCTACTAGTCCACTTATGTAAAGTGCATTATGCAATAAGTCGACCACTACACTCAGTCTACAGGTTTTATTACCTGAATGGTCAAAATACAGGCCTACAATACGAGGCCTGCAAGGTAAAGCAGAATATCAGTGTTACAGAATGTCTGTTTGACCAAAATGGCCTGACTGCAAGCTCACTTGAATCCTTGCAATTCTCCATATTGACCACACTGATGGCAGCATATTTTCTCTGACTGCATTTTAGTTATGTGTGTAAGCAGGGGCTGATGTAGCCTAGATTTAGATATATTTAGCTGTCTATACCCTATGCCACATGTATATGCCAGCGCTAACAGCACCAATGTCCTTTCAATCCATTTTTAAACCATAATGTTAATAAAATTAGTAATTGTAAAAAAGAATGTATAATGAGATATAAATCAAGCATTATGTTGATGAAATCCGTATGAGAGATGGCCCTTCAATTTCAGTCCAAAAAGAAACAAACAAACTTTCAGTTCTTTGAAATCCTTTGTCTGTCTGACAATAATAAACTTCATGAACAGATGAAATGCCAATAAATTGTGCTATATAAGTTTACTGTCTATAGTGCCACCCAATGATGAACAATATCACGAAACTACATGATGAAGCAAAATCCTCAGATGTGGCCTGGGGAATGTAGATATTGGACTCCAGTCATGAGAATTTCATGCATTAAAAAAAAATGACCGTTTGGCTCACAAGGGATGTGAATTATAACTGGGAATGTTACATTCAAGTTCAGCAAAATAGAATTACTTTTCCCTGATTAAGAAGTAAGTTTCCATTTTTGTGAAAACAAAATCTTATTTTGAGATGCAAAAATGCGCCTCCATGATTCGCCAATACCACCAAAATCTTGTCAGTCCTTTGCCTATCTTGCAAGATCATTATACCCAAATTTCATGGAAATCAAACACGTTGTTTAGAAGATATGATGTTACACATGTTTACCTGCATTCATGTCTATAGCGCCACCTAGTGACGAATAAAATGCCACGAAAAACAAGCAGGTGAAATCTAAAGCCCTAGGCAGATGGCACATAAAAGTTCAATGGAAAACAACTTTAATCATGATAATGGTTATGGAGGTTTTAACATTAAGTCAGATAATTGAGATTTTTCATTTAAATGTCAATTTAGTTCGCACCAAAAGGGAATTGTCATGTCAGCAATCCTATATTTATGCTTGGCAACCTACAATAGAACAGTTTTTAAATATTTCTCCAAGCGAATTGGTAAATTTTCATTTCACGAAAAACTTTTTTTGAGACGCAAAAAACTTGCCTTTATAGTTATGCCAGCTACACCATAAACCTTTTCAGCACATTGACTATCCTTCAAGACCATTGTAATAAAATTTCAAAGAAATCAGACAAAGGTCTACCTATGCTCTGACTACTACGCCACCTAGTGGTGGGCAGTGGCTATCGAAACACAACCAGACAAATTTCCCAGGCCTAAGGAGAGAGCACACAAAGTCTGACCAGAAAATATTTAACGATTTCAGAGATATTCACGTTTAAAGTCGCGGCGGCGGTGGCGGATCCGGCGGAGCCGTTTCTCATGAAAACATAAGAGCACCCACTTTGTGGAAATGCTCTAATGACGACCATTGTGGACTGAAAAGTTGCGTTTTTCTCGTTTTTCTTCAAAATTGTTGACTCTTTTAGCATGAAAGTACAACAAAAATATTTATTTCTCATGAGCTCATTAATTTTAATTTATTACATAGCTTTTGCGGAGAAAAATGCAAACAAAAGCGGAAAATCTGATCGACAAATCTACCCGAAACGCATTTTTCGTCATTATGACGTCATCACTGCTGCCATCTTCGATTTTTATGAACATTTTCTGGTAGAGCTTGACCCCAAGATATAACGTGGGAATTTTTAGCCCCCTAGCCCAAAGTGTATGAAAAATTGGGGGAGGGGATATTACCAGTTCAGGTATGGTGAAGCTCACGCTGCTTCAATTTCAATTACTCAGGACAAGGCTCTTCAGTGAAACATTGTGTGAAAGCGTTGTTGAAATTTTGTCTAAAATGGTCATCAATCACTGATGTTCACATTTTGACTGCAGTCCTGAGCAAATTTATCATACATTTGTAGACCCACATGAGGCGGTATAGTGCGAAAGATCAAGATTTTGCTCTTCAGATATTATGTACGGTACCTCAGCAAATACTACTGCTATTCACACTTCACCCGAACTTCGACATTATTCCATTATCGTTGCGGACTATATGTCACCCATGACTTCCTAAATGATATCCTTGTGCCCAAAGAGGAGTCTCTATTCCGTCTTGTTTTTGAGATAAAACCCGAAAATAGTTTGGAGGACACACGGACTGCTGTTACTCCTCGTTTGGCATCTGTGACGGCGAACTAGTCATGGTCATTGCGGAATGACTTATCTACAAGGTAGCACCGTTTGAGTTTTAACCGAGTTTGTTGTCCAAATATCACGTGTGCACCCTACATGTACGTGGAGAGGGACAGTAGCCTAGTGGGCTTCAATATACGCCCCATCTTCACAACGTCAAGGTTTCTATTTGTGAGCCAAAGGCGAACCCTTGACCATCTTGCATAGTAGACCGCTTTCCGCCCCATTCCAGTTACGTGACTTAGAAAAACTGCGCTGATGGTAAAATACGTTAAGGTTTTACTTTCGCTGCTAAACTATTCGCTGATACCGAATGTAAAATATTCAATCCAAGCACGCATACTAAGTAACAAAATATTAATGGATAGATCAGTGAAATTTTATAGAAATCCGTGCGTTATTTCACCCAATTCAAGTCCTTCAGTGGGAAGGTGAGGTTGGATACACTGACATCGCGGACCGCCTTTAAAGTTTCAGTGTTTCCTACATTTGCCTGGATTGTTGGATGTTTGATGGTAGATGAATGGGTTTATTTTCTCTTCAAATAGATTTGTTCTAAACTTTCCTTCATTCTCTTAGACACAACGGAAGTAACAGCGGCTCTAAACAAAGGATCAGCTGTTCTATCAATTACAGTGCTGTGATCGCCACCCGCGCAACTGGGGGATTTTTAACCTAGGCCTCAGTGGAGCATAACAGGTTTTTCCTAAAAATCTTCTCTCATACTTGAGATAAATTTCTACAACTTGGCCAAGTAAAAGATAGTACATCCGTTCAAATCCTGTGTTAAAATCAGAGCTGAACTAGCCTTTTTCGAAGTTTTTTCCATTTACTTCTGTGTTAAAATTAGGCTTTTCAGATGGAGGAAAATCCCCAGTGACGTCATTGTATCATAGAGAACAAGAGCCCAAGGCGCTTCAATATACGCCCGTGTATCTGGAATTACATTGGTCCAAATTTCAAGCTTGTTTAATAGCCTTGATTCCATTTGGTAGTTAGCCTACGATTTTGTGCTTCTGAGAATGTAACATATATAACATCTTATATTGAATGATAAACTAAAACGAGCCTAACTCAAGAGCCGAGAGCTCACATATCCCACACTGAAATCGACAATAGTCAAACACAAGAAAATAGTAGTTTTCCTGCAAATGGATTCCTTTCAGACGAGAGAATTTTTCATGAAGGAAGAAGAAAGTGATGAAGTAAAGATTTGTTCTTGAGTTAATAAACAGGTATGAAGTTCATAAAGGACCCCTCTCCCTGTTAAATTAGTAAATGTATGGTTTTTATTTCACAACAGTTTTAACTAAATGTAGCTGTTTCAAATATGGGAGACAACTCCACAGGACGAATGCCATATTCATGTAGGGGACAGAACTCTGAATATTCCAACCTAACACATATGGTCAGCTAAACTTGATTCAGTTTTGAAGGACTGTGACCTTGACCTTGGACAAATTGATTTCAAAATGTATGGCTCCTCTCTGCCATGCGAGTAAGGTATACTCAAAGTTTGGTACCATTCCATACCTTGAAACTAGAGATATCGCATGGACAACAAATGTTAATGGATGAATGGACAGAACGCAACATCGCATTACACGACTTCGTCTTCGACAGGCATATGAAAATGTGACTTTTAATGATTTCTGGATTTTGGGGTCACGGTGACCTTCACCTTTGACCCACATTTTGGTATGTAACACATGTCCCTCTAATGTATCTACTGGCATAAAAAAAAGTTATTTTTTAATGATTTCCTGATTTTGGGATCAGTGACCTTGACCTTGACCTAAATTTTGGTACACGACATATCGTCTTCCATCAATGTATCAATGGACACAAAAAATCATGATTTTTATAAATTTCATGATTTTGGGGGTCAGTGACCTCGGCGTTCGGCCTTGACCTACATTTTGGTATGTGCTACATCATGTCCCCCTAATGTATCTACTGACACAAAAAAAAGTAATTTTCAAAGATTTCTTGATTCTGGAATCACAGTGACCTTGACTATTGACCTTGATCTAAAGTTTGATATATGACAAATCGTCTCCCCGTAATTTCTCAATGGACACAAAAAATTATTTTTAACAATTTCACGATTTTGGGGTCAGTGACCTTGACCTTTGACCAGGTCTCTTGACCTACATTTTGTTATGTGACGCATCGTGTCCCCCTAATCGTGAATTTCCTGATTTTGGGGTCACACTGATCTTTGACCTTTGACCTTGACCTAATTTTTGGTATGCGACACTTCATTTCGCCCTATTGAATCCACTTACAAAAAATTAGTAATTTTTAATGCTTTCCTGATTTTTAAGTCACACTGACCTTTGACCTTGACCTATTTTTTGGTATGCGACACTTCATTTCCCCCTATTGAATCCAATCACAAAAAATTAGAAATTTTTAATGATTTCCTGATTTTTCTGTCACACTGACATTTGGCCTCTGACCTCGACCTACATTTGGTATGCAAGACATCGTTCCCCCAAGGGCATCCACTCACCAAAAATTAGCACTGTAGATAGAAAACTGTCAATGGTCAATGATTTCCTGATTTTAGGCAACAGTGACCTTTGACCTCTGGTACGCAACACATCGTCTCCACCTAGTGTATCCACTCACGAAAAATTGCAACTGTGGATAGAAAACGTTCACAGATATAGACCGGACACGAACACTTCAGTGATTTCCTGGTTTTTAGGCCAGTGACCTTTGACCTCTGACCTCGACCTTCATTTTGGTACGCGACACTTCGTCTCCCCGTAGGGTGTCCATTCACCAAAATTAGAACTGTAGATAGAAAACTGTCCCAGATATAGACCGGACGGACGGACGACGGACACAGACAGACAGAAACCGCCATCACATAATACGTCCGCCTTTTTGGCGGGCGTATAATAAAAGAAAATGTGCTCATGACAGTCCTCAAACAGTTCAGCTATTTCCACCCTACCGATGATACGATCTGCACTGTTCCTTCTACTACTGAAGCCAAATCAGAATATACTAAAGTCCTACTGCGGTTAGGCACGGTGCCAGGGGCAGAGAACTGCCCAAGCCTGCCCAAGTTTGCAGTGAAACTTCGTATATCTGTTACCGTAAGAAAATATTTCGTAAGTCTGCTGTTAGATCAGGAGGACAGAGAACTTCCCAGGTCTGATCAGGTTTGCATCCAACGTTGGAAGTCCGTGTTCCCTAACTCGATAATAGAAAATACTCGGTAAATCTGCAGTTAGATTACTAGTAGCATGGCAGAGAGCTGTCCAAATCTAATCAAGTTTGCATTCAGCCTCGTATAGTACGTCTTATGTCGCCCTTAATATAAACTACAGAAATACTAAGCAACAGCTGCTGTTAGGCTAGAACAGGGACTGAGAACAGCCAGAGTCTGGCCAAGTTTGCATTCAGCCTCGTAAATCATGCAGCGCCGTACTACTAAGCTACTGTCGGTAAAAATATTTGGCAAGAGCTGCTGTTAGACTAAGCCCGGCGCACATGAAATCGCAAGCAACAGGATATTTGAACGCGTGCGACTGAATATCTCGAAAATCGTCCCGTGTGCGGGGAAGTGGAAACAGGAGAATTTGTCGCAAGCAATAGGATCCAAAGTTTCAGCATGTTTAATTTTCGGCGACAGAATCTCCCGATAAATTTGCGCCGGCGACAGAAGTTGCTCGTGTGCGGTGAAGGGGAAACTTTTTATCCGGTTGCCGCAAAATTCAGCCAATCAAAAGCGAGGTGGATATCATGTGATGATACATGAGTGGTCAAAATGACGGCGCCCTCATTCATGTGACAGCATTTTACCACTGTTTCGCTAGGGCAGCTCATGCGGAGTTGCAACACTGTCGCCTCACGTGCGGGCAAAGCAGAACAAGGATCCAAAATCACCGGCGTCCAAATATCTTGTTGCTTGCCATTTCATGCGCTCGTGTGCGCCGGGCTTTAAAACAGAGACTGTAATCATGGTTATCAGCCCAAGTTAAAAGCTAGGTTTGCATTAAATCTCGTATATCTCCAGTAGTTAATTCTGTATACTTCCCGGTCTCTGATCGCGGCCCACGATAATTAATACCGGTACTTTAGTCTTAAATTTTGTAGCCCGCATAATGCAGACGATGCATTTATCTCAAGATTCATCCATACTGGCAAAATGCATGGCCGCTCACTATAGTCTCCAGTAGTTAAACCCGGATGAAAGCCTCATTCAAGCCGAAGCGCCATCTACAATACACACCTGCATGTAGCTCCTTGTAGCATCCTTCATCAGGTATTTTGTCGTAGTTCGTCGAATGGGCGCACTATGTAACCGTTACACGGGCATTGCCCAATAGCGAACGAGCCCCTTCGCAGTGACAGTAGTTGATAGTTTTCAAAGAAAATAATAATTCGAGATATGTATTCCGAACTTTGACTATCCATTAATGAAGACACATACTAGCGATCTTTGATACTTTTAACGGCATCGATTAATCAGATCAACTTTTTCTATCCATTCTTCACACTGCACAGTAATGAAAAACGCAAGTGTTGTTACTCCGTGTTAATTTGGTTGTTTGGTCCATGAAGATTCGTATACTGAAATCTCAAATACCTCGAATGTCGCACATTATGCACATATCTGGTAAACAGACTTTATGCGGCAATTTCTTGATGAAGAACACTTTTCCTTAAGTCTTTGAATATCAAGATATTTTGCCGGCATCATTGAAAACTGTTGACTGCATCTGTCTTGCAGGAAACAAGACTATTGTTATGATTTTTTGTTGAAGTTGGTGTTGATGCTATTATATGAATTAGGTCTTTGGACGGCAGACCCGTCATTTAAGACAACTTCAATCGGCAACACTTTGCGTGCAATATACTTGGCCCTTTTCACTCCTTGGTTGAATGGTTCCCCACATGTAATCACCTATTGTAGGTGTCTTACATGACGGATTTGCCCCTTGATGGCTGTCTTACGTTGTACTGCATATATATATATATATATTACTTTTAACTATAGTTACATGTATTTGTGCCTGTAGATACCATATGGTATCTGCTTGACCCTATACGTTTTGTCATACTTTGTATGTTTCAAAGTTGCACAAATAAACTTGATTGAAAATAAACTTGATTGATATTACGTATAGTATTGAATGTATTATGTAATATTGTTGGGGAACCCTAGAATTTGATAGCCTCGTACCAACCTCATTTCTTTGGAGTAATTTCTAAGCCCTCTGTCTTTGATGGCCTCATACAAACCTCCCTACCCATGTGGTTTCTGGGAGTGAAAAGGAATAGGAACCAACCTTCGTGATATGACTAAAATAGTGTTGAAAACGACGTTATATCATATTCACTCACTCACCCATTTGTTTTGGGTAATCTCTATAACCAATTGATTTGATAGTCTCATACCATCCTCATTTGTTGCTTGATACTCTGGGGAAAGTTCCAAGCTTTCTTGGTTAATCATCTGCCAGGGAAAGTATATACCCTGCCTATCGAACATCTGTACATTGGTAAAACATTTATTTCTCAATGATTACCTACTCACTTTAATGCTATTGGCACTTCGTCGGAGGTATGGTTCTCGAGGATACAATAGTAGCGGACGGGTCCCCTTCATCAGGAATGCTAACAAGAGCCCAAGGGGCTTCAACAATATACGCCCGTATATCTGGAATTGCATTGGTCCAAATTTCAAGGTTGTTTAATAGCCTCGATTCCAATTGGTAGCTAGCAATCCAGAGAAAGGTCTACAATTTTGTGCTTCTGAGAATGTAACATAAATCACATCTTATATTGAATGATAAATTAAAATGAGCTTAACTCTTGGGAACTAGTTGACCTTGGAGCAAGAGCCGAGAGCTTACATATCCCACACTGAAATCGACAATAGTCAAGCACAAGAAAATAGTAGTTTTCCTGCAAATGGATTTCTCTCAGACGAAAAAAAATTTCATGAAGGAAGAAGAAAGTGATGAAGTAAACCTTTGTTTTTGAGTTAATATTAAAACAGGTACGAAGGTCATAAAGGACCCATTGAATTAGTAAATGTATGGTTTTTATTTCACAACAGTTTAACTAAAATGTAGCTGTTTCAAACACGGCAGGCAACTCCACAGGACAAATGCCATGTACATGTAGGGGAGAGAACTCTGAATATTCCAACCTAACACATATAGTCAGCTAAACTTGATTCAGTTTTGGGGGACTGTGACCTTGACCATTGACAAATTGATGTATGGCTCCTCTCTGCCATGCGAGTAAGGTATACTCAAAGTTTGGTACCAATCCATACCTTGAAACTAGAGATATCGCATGGACAACAAATGTTAACGGATGAATGGACAGAACCCAACATCACATTACATGACCTAGTCTTCGACAGGCATATGAAAATGTGACTTTTAGTGAATTCTTGATTTTGAGGTCAGAGTGACCTTGACCTTTGACCTTGACTTAAATTTTGGTACATGACACATCATGTCTCCCTAATATATCTACTGACACAAAAAAAAGTAATTTTCAAAGATTTTTTGATTCTGGAGTCAGTGACCTTGACAATTGACCTTGACCTAAATTTTGGTACATGACAAACCGTCTCCCTGTAATTTCTCAATGGGCACACAAAATTATGGTTTTTAACAATTTCACGATTTTGGGTTCACAGTGACCTTGACCTTTGACCTTGACCTACATTTTGGTATGTGCACATCGTGTCCCCTAATGTATATACTGACACAAAAAGCTATTTTTAATAATTTCTTGATTTTGGGGTCACAGTGACCTTTGACCTTGACCTAATTTTTGGTATGCGACACTTCATTTCCCCCAATTGAATCCACTCAAAAAAAAATTAATTTTTAATATTTCCTGATTTTTAGGTCACACTGACCTTTGACCTTGATTCTGGGGTCACAGTGATCTTGACTATTGACCTGGATCTAAATTTTGGTACATGACAAAACGGCTAACCGTAATTTCTCAATGGACTCAAAAAATCATGATTTTTAACAATTTCATGATTTTGGGGTCACAGTGACCTTGACCTACATTTTGATATGTGACACATCATGCCCCCTAATATATCTTCTGACACAAAGAAATGTTATTTTTAATAATTTCCTGATTTTGGAGTCAGTGACCTTTGACCTTCGACCTTGATCTACATTTTGGTATGCGACACTTCATTTCCCTCTATTTGAATCCACTCACAAAAAAAATAGAAATTTTTATGATTTCCGGATTTTTCAGTCACACTGACCTTTGACATCTGACCTTGACCTACATTCAGTAAGCAACACATCGTTCCCCCCTAGGGCATCCCCTCACCAAATATTAGAACTGTAGATAGGAAACTGTCAACGATCAATGATTTCCTGATTTTAGGCAACAGTGACCTTTGACCTCTGACCTCTATCTCAATTTTGGTATGCGACACGTCTTCACCTAGCATATCCACTCACAAAAAATTGCAACTGTGGATAGAAAACGTTCACAGATATAGACTGGACACGAACACTTCAGTGATTTCCTGTTTTTTAGGCCACTGACCTTTGACCTCTGACCTCGACCTTCATTTTGGTACGCGACACATCGTCTCCCCGTAGGGTATCCACTCACCAAAAATTGGAACTGTAGTTAGGAAACTGTCCCAGATATAGACCGGACACGAGAACCGGACAGACGGACAGACAGACAGACGGACGGAAATCGCCATCACATAATACGTCCGTCTTTTGGCGGGCGTATAAAAATGCGCTTTCCTCCAGGTGCCTTCCGAAGTGGCAAGTGCTCGAGTCTCATGAGTTTTCACGAAACAAAATCCTCTGTCCGTGCAACAATCCATCTGCTGATGGTGTCTAGGATGCCAGTTGTGGTTACTGATCTGATGAGTAATCCACAAATGATTTTCTGAAACATGAAAGTGCTTGGTATCAACTGCTCGAACAAAACATAATAATTTTTCGTCAGGAGAGAATTTACCAACCATCGGTTCATCTCAAAGAGGATTCTCATACCATTACTCCAAGGCAAATGCCATTAATTGCTGCAATTTTTCTGGAAAACCCTTAAAATGTAGAATCATTTTGTACCATTCAGTTGTCAGCTTTTTAAGACTACTTGAGACACATCGATTCAGATATGTTTTATTTTAATCGACAACAGGTGTAAGAATTGCTACATTTTGAGGTGTATGGGATCATTTGTTCCCATGAACATCAAAACATGACAAGTTCACTGGTTTGCTGAAATTTTTCACTTTGATGGATTTGAAAAAAAAATAGTGTACACTTTAGTTCCTGCCCCTCGATAACAGTATGATAAGCTTTTTCCAAAATTATTCAACCCATGTTAATATTCATTTACAACACATCATTCCACGGATACCAGGGGTTCATGTTAGTCCTCTTTTGCCATCAGTGATCAAAATTCAATCAAAAACTTCTTTCCACTCCCTATTTTTAACAAAAACTCAATTGACTGTATTCCAGTATTTTCGTTATTTTTGGATTATACTATCTTAGTATAGCACCATTTCTAGTGCTGAAAGTTGGTAGAGTCCCCATTCGACAAATTTTCAGCACTAGAATCTATGCTAAACTGAGAAAGTGTAATCGCAAAATAATGAAAATACTCTTATACGATCACTTTCTAAATGACAAAAAAATATGTTTAGTGTGAATGCAAATGGTTGCAAATCGAAAAAAAATACTAAATGTTCATCCTTTGATGATATATGAGTAAGTAAAAGTAATCCAGTTTCATGAATAACTAGAGGTTTTTCCATTATCCTGTATCGCCCAATGAAATTTGCTGATGTGTATCAATAATTGCTGATGAACCAATCAGCTGCCCAGCTGAAAGAGTTCTCATGAAGCTCTCGAGTTTGCTAGAATGGCCATTCCACCTGATAAACACATTTCTCTACATTCACGCTTCCCTACTTTATTGGAACAGGAGAGGCCGTGTCTGGATAACACCACCTCCATTATCACAAAGAGCCAATACTTTTCTCACGCAACATCTGGAGACATCACCGATAATTGAATGCCACTGCATTGTTACTTCAATACACCCCTCCCACTCCCAATCAAACAGAATATGTATGCCCTATTATCATGACACTGGACTTCAAGCATGGTAATGGACTAATCAATTTGTTATATTAGGGAGTTTGATGAGAAATATTTTCAGTCTTGTCACTGGATTCCTGAACAGGAGAGAAAGCCCAGACTCCTGTTGCTTCCACAATGCCATTCACAGATACTGCGGTTTAACACTTTTCGATCTAATCATGCACTTCGAACACCCCCCTCCCCCCCCCCCCCTTTCAAAGAAAGTGAGGATTTGGCCAAGTGCTGCTGCTGCCATGGACAGTGACAAAGTTAATTCAAATACTGGCAGCAAATCTTCGAATAAAGGTCTCTGGTTCATCTATTGTCACCATCCCTTCCCATCACTTTTTCCATGCATACAGAAGGAAGTACAATTCAGCTGAATACTGCTGTTTCCATTGGTAGAGAAAATGAAAATTCATCCAAAGTTACTGGAATTTTCTGGAAAAGGTCCCAGTTGACCTCGTGCCACTGCCTTTATGGACAATGAGAATACCCAAGATTTACAAACCAAGTGCACAGAATACTGCACATCAAGGGAGGTAATTAACTCTTTTCAGTCACATCAGGGGCGATAACTCATGTTCTGGGCAGATAACTCCAATTCATTCCAATGCTGGAGTTGCAGCTGATATTAAATGATGCTCCGCTTGTAACACTGCAGTAGATCATCTCAACCCATGTGTCCGGTTCTATGGGCTGAGAAAACGTTAGTTCATCCATTGCTGGAATTCCAGATGTTCTCATCGGCCCAAAGGGTTGCCATGGTAACTGAAGCCCAGACTGGGTACTTTGTCAGCCATGTTGGGTAAGGTCAGATGTCATGGGTCAAGTTTCTCCAGCCTGTGTTAGGTCTTTATAGGTGAAAATATCTCTGAGCAGACGACAGTGGGCCATCTGCTGGGGGTCAGCTGGCATACTGTATGGTCCATTGGGTCCTAGGTAGATATATCTAATCAGAGTTAAGATCAATTTTGAATTTTTGGCGGGGTGTGACATAGGCACAGTTGTTGTTGTACTTGTTGCTTCCATGTATTTTTGTTTATACAAAATGTTCCTTTTCTTGTGCCAAATGCAATTATGTAGGATATATGTAACCATGTTATTTGCATCATTGGCAAGCACGTGTGAACAGATTTCTAGCTCAATGTGATCATCAACTGAATTTTTGGATATTCTGTTAATTTTAGGCCATAAAAAGTTAATTAATTGTTTCTCAAGTGGCGCCGCATCCTCGATTTCTCTCCCGCTGGGCACTTTTTTTTCACTTTTTGAAAAAAAAAAAAAAAATCCGCCGCATCCCTGGCATACTGTCCGCTCCCATTCTTTTTATTGCATGTGTAAATGTGCTTGTAAACTGTGTTTATTCGTTGTAATGTCTATTCGTTTCCCAAAAATGGTGTTTTACTATGTTTGTGAAAAAGAAAAATGCTTTAATACGTACAGAGATGTCATCGCCATGATCGTATCGATCACAAAATAGTTCATTCTCAAAGAGAGCCGTGTCTACCCGCGGGAGACCAAAGCGACTCTCATGTAAACTGGTGACATTTTTGAATCTCCAATCTCAAAGCGAGGCAGCATGACATCATTCTCAAAGCGAGCCGTGTCTACCCGCGAACTACTTCCTGTATTAGATAACTCGCTTTCACGGCCAAGTATACATACCGACAATAATTTGTTCGCGATTGATATGCTCCGAAACGGAAAGAGTCATTTCCCAATTATATAGCCCACGTTATGTTTAGCAATTCGCTTCTAACTCGGCGGAGTCAGCAGGTCAGTGACAAGCCAGATAATCATACGCCGCCTACTCACCCCCCAAATTTTGGGGGGATGGCTCCCATTTACGCGTGAGACTCTTTCTCGCAGTAGGGAGTCTCGCGAGACGAGAATGAAAATAGTTTACAACCGGCAGTTGCGCGAACTCGTTCCAGTTTCAAACCGAACTGCGCATATACAAAAATCAGACCTGAATATAAGCGGAAGCGGATTGCCGTATGTTTTTATTATGTAAATTTCGCTTCTCCGTTATCGTAATTTTATAAATAGCGAATAGTATATTTATCATAACATTATTTATTAAAATCTTCGTCATAAATTGTGCACATTTCAACACGAAAGGCTGTAAATTAAAGAAATATTTTCATCCTAGTCTCCGGTTCCAGCGTCGGTTATGCTTTTCATTATGCTCTTTGCCTAGTTTAAACAATTCATCGGAAATGGGTCCATGAAATGAAATTTGTGATTGTATTTTTACCGCATTTTTTATCCGTTTTCACAATGCTGGTTTCAGCATACATTGCTGAATGTCGAGAACGTGGGGCGGTTAACATGCTGAAGGACTGGACAATTATACAGGTTAGCCCAAGTGCCACCGTGATCGAGGTCCTGAACGAGGTGACCGGTATCACCCGATGCCCAGATTTCGACGACGCGATATCGTGTACAATTGGAAAATCTAAGCAGGACGGAGATTCCATCCCACTTCAGGCCACAATCGGAGAAACAGTTGATTTGTTTGGCCATTTTCTTAGATATAAAATAGATGTACGGTAAGTTCCCTAAGTATTCGTGACCGGAAGTGAATATCGCAGTCCTGAAAAACTGACCACTTCCGAATACTTTGTGCAGATCAGTTCAGGAAAACGGACGTTTTCGTAAATTTAGAGTCCCCATATTGACGGAGCTTCTCGACTTTGGGGCACACTGCGAACAGGCAGGTTAGCGTGACGAGAAGAGCGGCATGTTATGCCCGTTTCACGAGTGTAGGAACCGGCTGCCATACCGTCCGGACGGCCCAGTTGGTAACAGTTCGTTTGGTTACGTTGGTAACAGTTCGTTTGGTTACTAGTCCCCAACTTCTAAAATGTCTATCAATAAAAAAACTGATTATTCGTACAACATTACATCGTTTGCTAATTGGAATGTTTTATCCACTGCTTTGTTGTGTCATCAATCGTGAACGCGTAACCCCCATATGTTCCCCAAAGTAATAATTGAATCAAGCCTTTGTGTCTATTAATAGCCTGTACATCTCCGCTTGCATGGGGCCTAACAAGGGGGCGTATGCACACTGCGTAACTGTACTCTAGAGCAGGCGATGCCTCTCTTCATAAAATAACCTTGTTTAATTGAAATGAATATCTTCCAACATTTATCCGATGATTATGTAAAACGGCTAAAATATTTAATTTTATATGCAAATATTGTGGGATTTACCTGAAGTATCAATAAAAAAAACTCCAATGTCATGTAAGTCGAGGGAGCCAGTATTTCATTTCTTCAGATTTGCTAGAAGTCTCCTGTACATTTTTTACTTCAGCACGGAAGCAGCTGGTATTTCATTTGAGCTATCGGGAGATGTCTTAGACATTGATGCTGGTCAACCTGAATATCCCCATTGAGCCTCTTTGTGCACACAATCTATGGTAAATCTGCTAGTCGTGTGAAAATTGTTTGGGTAATTGGAACAAATGTATTGCTTTGTTTCATTTCAGCAACAAAGTAATGAATGAAAATGAAATGAACAGAAAACTGTTATTTTCTTTTAGACGGTCACTTCATTAAATCATTGCAGTGAATATGACCAATAATTATATGTAAACCAGTCAGAATCTTTAATTTGTATACAAGATTAGCACAATCAAAAACAATAAATCGGATCAAAGCACTTCCTCTCTTGAACGCTCAGTACTTTTGGCCTTGTGCCAAAACCGGGCTGCAATATTGGATACATTTACATATCAATCGACAAGTCCTGCATATGGGGTGAAAAAAAGGGGTTTATCTCTGCTTGGCATCACGAACTGCATGGGAATTTGCCAGCTAAAAGAGGTTCATATGGGGACGTTCTGAAGAGTAAAAGTCGCTGATAATCCTTCCTGGCTCATTCTTTCAATCTTTCCATGGATGTCAGCAAATCATTCTATCACAGCTGTGTAAACACCAATATTTTCAAAACCCTTTCAGTAAACTGCGTATTAACCTCGAGTCCTTGCTATAATTGCTTTCAAATAACAAATGTATCCATTTTTATTGGGAATGGATATGGGAGCTATGCTAAGTCCCGTCGTCGAATTTTGACGAAAAAAAAGGATGTTCACTTTCGTATATTCATTTTCTGACGCTGTCGTGGCGATTGGTTTCGTAAAACCATCTAAAATATATTTAGGACTCTCTTCTTTAGGATACAACAAGCTGAAAATATTGTAAATAGGTTTGAAAGAGAGTAAAACGGCTATTGAGCGGCGCTTTATAGGAGATTGTTCATAACCGGGTTGGTATTTCATAATATCCCACGGCTCTGTCTAATTTGAACGCTCGAATAAGAACGTTCTTTTTCTGACGGGATAGTGTTCATTTTCCGACTGCCTGACGTTCGTTTGCTGGGAGAAAAAGAACGAGTACGGATTCATTTTCTGACGCATTCTTTCAGTTTGAAGTGAAAACTTTTGACACGCTCTCGAACTCGTTGATGCGGATGTTTTTCCCATCCCACAACTACATAAGCCCACAATATTATCAATCTCGCGATCACATAAATGGGGGACTTTCGAATAGTTAGGACCGCGGTTTTTCACGAATGGGCCGTTTTCGATTACTTAGGGAACAGTGGCACGTGACCTGGCGAAAAATGCCCATTTTCGAATGTACTTAGGGTCGCGAATACTTAGGGAACTTACCGTACAAGAAACTGGATTGGATCAATAAAAGTTTATTTTTTTGAATATGATTTCATCTTGCATCATCTGATTCCTCATACCCCCCATCCATGACATTAAACAATGGATATCACAATATAGAACAGAAGTCCAGTTTGAGTGAAAATTGCATTTATTTCATAGAATATTTCATTTTGTGTGTGTTTAAACATATATGGTCTTCCCGGCTTGTAAAAAAAAAAAAAAAAAAGATAAAAAACCGCCCGCATCCTTCCTTGAAAAAAAAATAAAAAATAAAAAAAAAACCCGCCCGCCCGCTCCTGAAAAAAAAACCCCCACTTGAGAAACAATTAATTAACTTTTTATGGCCTTATCGCAGGTTCTCAAAATCATGTTTCCTCACAAATTTCTGCACTGTATTCTTTGCATGATACTCAATATCAGTCGATACTTGAATAAGTCTTTCTGGTTTTTTTGGTTTTTTCTTGAATTCTAGTGTACTATTCACGTGAACTCTTCAAAACTGTGAAGAAATGATGACAAAAGGATACGGCAATCGGAGCACCCATAATCCTCCAGGTGGTAGGTCAATAGATCCTGTACCTGGGTGGAAGGCAGGACAAGGGGCAGGGGATGGTCGGACATAAGCGTTGAGGGAGACAGTGACCGGTCCCTCTGGGGTCACCACATACACCTTCATCAGCTGGGCCATGAAACCCTTGGCACTCCTACAAAACACGAGATAATGGAGGATACAGGCAAATGTACACAGGTTTGAAGGACAGTTCTCCAAGATTTTAATTAATTTCTCAGAGATCTTAATTAATTCCTAAGTAAATATCTGTAATTGAGTTAAATTATTTGATAGATCGAATATTGCAATATTTTCCTGATAGACTTTTACTCAAGCTCGCCAGTTTAGATTAATGATGTTTGGATTTCTGTTGAAAACAGGAAATACTCTTCTTCCCCGAGTTCCTTTAAAATTACATGTACATCAGTCTACACCGACAAACCTGTTTAGAGTGACAAATGTGAAGGCCTAATAGCTCCAGTGTCAAATTATCCATCATTTTAGATCCCAACCCTGTTCAAACCAACATACAATCTTTGGTGTGGTCAGTTTGAACCAGTTTCACTGTAAATTTTTTTCTCCAGATTAGGCCTGACTAGGGCAAATGCTCTAATTATTTAAACACAGAAAGTATATAAATTTCCCAAACAGGAAGAACAGAGTGATCAAATGCATTGAAAAGTTGATGATATGACTGGTACAGAACAGACGTTTCAAGAACATAATCTATTTACTTGTACTAACTTTGTATGGTAGCACACCTTTCAGCTTGACTGGTCAGAATAGATGCAGGGGATGGATGCTGATAATAATAATCTTAATAAATATATATCCTATCAACCAGTGATGTAAGTGGACTTTTGTCAAAAAACCTGAAAATACTATCCTAGCACTTTAGGCCGGGGTCCAGGGGCCGCCTAGGCCCCTGGAAGCTCTGGGGTCCTAGATGGCTGGAGATGCATTCGAGCCAATTTCTGGCAAATAAAATAAGAAAATATGATTGGCAAGCCACTACGTTTTTTGTGTTGTTTTTCAAGCAAAACCTGTTTCATAATACACCCTCATTCTGATTCTGAAATAAGCAAACTTATTTTGAAAATTAATTTCTGTAAATTTATTCAGACTCTCCTGTATGGAATGATGGAACATTTGGATCACACATTGACAGATGCTTTGCCGATTTTGCGTGAGCTTGTAAAGATTTTTTTCCTGAGCTGCCGTAACGTACTCTATCATTACAAATGGTACATTCAGCCAAACCTGGCAAATTGAGTTTCCTTATGTAGTCTGAAAGGTGATCCCCGTGACAGTCGTTGTCCTCCAGCCATGCCCAACGAAACTTATCTTTGATACTCCTATCCATCTCATTGACGTCTTATGTCGGCACTGCGATGTAACACGCTCATGATTTTCACTCCGGCCAAAAAGGCGCAATTTTCACTTCAGACTGCCACGCAATATCCCATAATAGTTTCGGCTGATTTGAGCGCCAGTACTACAGGGGAGACAACTCTAGTTGTCTCCCGAGTTGTCTCCCGTATCACGTGGCGGACAAATCATTATAAAAATGGCGACTACGTCGGTTCTTCGCTAGAGACGATCGGGATCCAATTTTGAGGATTAAAAATGGTAACAATACATACTTTATCAAGATCAGGTAAAAAATGCGTTTTTGAACGCTCAAATATCGATTTAGTCGACATCAAAGTATCACTTTCCTGGTAAAACCGGACGAGAATATAAATTTCTATAAAAACGGAATTTTTTCCAAGTTTCAACAAAAAACCGGATTTCCGGCAAAAACCGGAAGACTTACATCACTGATCAACGCTCCCCAATTGTATATGTCACTATAGGACCTTACTGCTCTCTGTTGAATTTGGCATTCAGTGATCTCATCTCGGAAAATGGTTGGTTGGTTGTTTGAAGTTTAACGCCGCATCTAACCTTATTGGTCACACGGCGATGATGACCCAAACAAACATACCCTAGCAAAACCCTAACCCTAACAAAAACCTAACCAAAACTACAAAAAAAATTGAATTTCGAATTGTGAAAGTTTGGCTCCACAGACACTGGTGATCACAATGGATCGTCAGAGAGCCTAATTTGTTTGGCACTTTAATCTACCTCCTGTCTCATCTTGGAATATTGAATAGCTTTATGACATGTGGTCACTATGTCTGTGAACTTGGACTATATACTTGTTAATGGTCACTGGAGCTCACATTAATTCAGGATAGTAAGATTCTATGGTGACATTAACAATTGAAGTGCATTGACAGAATATTAATTGCATGTTTCAATTATGAGAATAGTTTTATTTCCTACCTGCAGTGACATGGGCAGTAGAGGGGCATGTCCAGGGTGAGCAGCTTGTTAGCATTGTCCTAAATACAACATAGAATTTCAATCTTATTATTTATGCTCAAACAGGATCCATCAATACTGAGTCTTCTTCTCAGCACTTCAGGATACAAATTGAGTTTTCATCTCGCTTGATACTAATTCCTTTAGGATCAGTAATTTGCCAGGCTCACTCCAAGGCAAGAATGTATGAACAATATTGAGTTTTTCAGAATTATTCCCGATAGCCGATTTGGATCGGCCAGCTAACAAAGAGTTTTATACAGTATGGCATATAAACTGTCCTACCTTGACTGTACTAGTACTGGACACTTTGATAATTTTCTCAGGGCCGCTGCAGAAGAAGCGATGTCCCCTCGGACACTCGTATTCCTCACCCACATAAGCTCGCAATGACACTTCACTCATATCTGTGATACAATGTTAGCAAACTGTTAGGGCTATTCCAGAAAAAGAACTACAGTGGAAAGGGGGATGGACATTTTCCTTAATTATATAAGGGCCATGGATGGTTAACAGTCCGTGAACTTTGAGGGACGGGGAAGATGGTGAAGGTAAAATCTGATTAATGATGATTGGTATAATGAAATGTTGCCTCGTCTTGAGTCCGCGTAAGCCAATTATCCGGTCATATACCAGAAACATTTACATTTGACTTGAGCTACAAATTTTACAGTGACAACGATAGATGCCATATTTTTTGTCACAGCCAAATCATTACTAACCCTTTTGTGATCTTCTCTGTTTCCCTTTTCTCGACGTCCCTTCTCCCACAGCCGGCCATTTTTCTTTCTCCACAACCACATTCATATCCCAGGGTAAGAGGTAATTACTGCCGTGAAGAAATCCGGGTTGGTCTAAACCTATAAAAGATACCAAAAGTTCAAATCTTTTTCAGAAAAATATGACAGGAATTTGTACATGCACCTACCTTGGCATGAATTTTGATGTTTCCATACATTACTGATATACACCTGGATTTCCAAACCATGTCAGCCACTCCATCCCTGATTTCTTACCTTGGGTAGGGGAGTAGAGACTGGCCTTTCCCAGACAACAAAGGGACCATGAGGGAAACTTGGGCAGGAGGCCACTCGGACTGTTTGTATGGATCATCCCGGGCAGATATTCTACTGTCGAGTGCTGACGGAAAACAGTCTTGGCTGGTTCTGTGATGAAACATAGACTGGCATAATCAGGCAGGGAATGAAAGATACAAATACACCTGATTATTCCTTGCCCACCAAGATAGACTCCAGGTTAGAAAATTCCACTTTTGATATACTGAGTAAGGTCTTTATTCTTTCTTCACTGAATATCCATATGTCACGAAACATTGCTGGCAGTATCATAGTCATGCTATTGTTGCCATCTTAATTGAGGGAGAAGAAAGTTGTCAGGGTAATGGAAAACAAAAAAAGAACCCTACTTTTTAGAATGAAACTTGAAACATTACATCAAATATCACCATGTACATAGATAGATACCTGTTGGACTATGGAGTTTGAGACTGAGTGCAGATGCCTGCAAGTCAAGATGACCATCAGTGGTCGAGCCAATGGACTGACCTATATCACTTTCCCCAGATTGACCTGAAAGTCAACAGTAATATAATCAAATCCTCATAACATGGACTAAATTGGAAGATTAAAAGTTTGGTCCAAACTGATTTAAGACACAACTGATCTAATTCATCGATTAAGTTTTCTTAACCAATAATCAATCATGGCTTGTATTTTGAGGCGAGTGATTGTATCCTTTAACCTTAATCACTCTCCTCAAAATGAAAGGCCTGATCAATTTATTTTTTGATAGGACAATGGATAACAATCCTTCCTGCATCTGGTTGTGAGCATTGTTACATATTAGACAGAGGTATTGGGAGTATATTCATCTGGATAATGCATACCGCTGAAAGAACCCTAGACTGCTAACGACTGAGCACCATGCACACTGGGAAGATTAAAAAGCCAGGCAGAACACACCAATGGTAATATGCTATTGATAGGCCAATCACAATAATTTTAAATGTCCGGTTGACGACATACCCAGACTAAGAGCCAAGCTGAGGCTAGCAACTCCAGTAGAAATCTGGTCCATTTTATTCTGAGTGGACGGAGGCTCCGGTGTGGGGGCTTGTACTTCACTGTTCTGTATCTGCCCAGCTCGTACATCTAATGTACTGGGATTAAAGACTGGCATGCTGATATGCTCCAGTTTGCTACAGCATGTCTTTTCCAGAGATTCATAAAAGTCATAATTTGCTGCCTGCAAAATAATGATAAAGATATCTTATTAAAATTTGGTACTTTTGAATTTGGTTGGAGTACAACAATGGGAAAACAAGAAAGGCAATGGGAGATTAGGCTTAGCACAATACAAACTATCCAATCAGATTCTGTGATTGTCACTTCCTGTTTGTCAACTTTGGCCCAGTTAACCAATCAACTGACAGAGCTGGCACTTCCAGTTTATAATCTGGTCCTATTGCACAAGCCCCTCATTATATTATTATAATACCATTTAGAAAGTGGGTGATCAGAATTTATGTGATGACATCAAACTAAACAAACTTTAGAGGATGATGAAATGTACTTCATGGTAAACTGATAAATATGTCACCCAAGATATTGATTAGGTGATGGAATTATTATAATATTAAATATGTGTGTTTAACCTTGTGATCAAATGGATCATCCCTGTCAGCCTGTTTTCGTCCACAGTTACAGCACGCTCGAGTTTTTATCTGACTACAGTGGATGGTCTCTGGCAGCTCCATATCAACATCATTTTCTAGATCCTCCCCAAGAACTCTGTGTAACTGCATGAAATTGAAATTAAGGAAGATGAAGCCTAGAATTGAAAGTTGTATGTCAGGATGCACATCCAGATGTGAAAACAGTAAGAGGTAAGTTTTAAGTTATAAACACCATAGTTCAAGGACCATTTTGGTTTGGCAGCTTTCATGTTTGTTTATAGATTGTAAGGACTGATTTGAGCATACCCCAGATGCTTGTTTGACTGATGGACCACATAAATGAAATAAAATAAAAAAATATATAAAAAATAAACACTATAGTGCACATCTACCCCATACAGGGATTTACTTTGTATTAAACTACATGTATTATGACTTAAATATGCAAAGAAACATTTGACTATTTGACAGTCACTCTATCTTAGGTATATCTTGACACAACTTCATCCAGAGAACACAGGTATATTCCAGAGGACAGAGATAAAACGAAGAATGTCCTGTTACTGTATAAATCAGAGAAATGCAACATTCAGGTCCCAAGGGTGGTCAGTATAGACAGGTTAACATACTTACCGGGTTTACACAATGGTTTCCTGTCAGACTGACAGCCTCACACAACTGACGGCCATTCTTCCACCACTTGAGGCATGCCTCTTCCAGTTGTTTGAGGTATTTGTCAAAAGCCGGGCCCCTCGCATGCTGACCGTAAATACGTTTGGCTTGAGCAAGCTTGAATACAGAGCAGACACTTGAGGATTACGGCAAAGTTTGTACCATGAATGATCAATTCTGTCTCTTCATTACTCAAAACTTATAGGTTCAAATTCCGATCAGCATTGTCAATAAATAAATTTCCTCAAAACAACTGTTTTCGTTTCAGTAAATTATTTGCTCTTGCACTAACTGCATCATCTGTATTATCATTTCCGTTAGAGTAAAGGATTTGTTGATTTTCCATAAAGGAAAAACATTACTTAAAAACACAGCAACACAATATTCTGGACAGGTCCCATAGAACCTGATGACAATTTGAATCCTGAAATTTTCACTAAATTGTCAGCAATAAGATTATTTTACCTTGCTCTCATGATATTTGCCTGTATAGTGAGATGGGAGGCCATCTTGGTAAGCACTCTCTGCTAAGGGTAGTACCTTGTTACATCGACTAAATGAAAGGGTTAATCCATGTAAACCGAGGCTTGCAAATTGTGAAATGGACATACATGTGAATAATCTCTACCAGACACAAGATAAATGTTCTTCTAAATTTTACGAAAAATATATTTTGTCGCATGATTTGGACATCAATGTGTGTTTGAAAAGTGTTAAATGGACTGAATTGGATTTAGTTGGCCACTGCATTATGGTGGCAAACTGAAAGCTGGTCCAGCACATGCCATAATGAACTCAGTTGCACTCAATTTGGAGGAGGAAAGCAGGAAAAGTTTGCACAAAATATATTTATTAACCCTGGAAAGGTCTGTAGCCTCCAATAAAATGGCCTGCCTAGCTCTAATCTGTGCAGAATGAAATTGGACATGTTAGAGAACAAGAATCTGAAGGGTACGTACATCCAGGAAACCTGCATAATGAATATTTCTGGCTATGTTTAGACTTTCAGAATCGCCTCAGTGTCTTCATTGAAAGGATACAATCATCTGAAGTTGTGAACATCCTATATTCACAAGATCCATGTACATAGGATTTGACATACTCAACTGGGGAACTTCATTGGGGTTTAATGCGGGACTCGCACAATACACGGTTCCGGCCTCGGCCGCCAGGATCACCTTTGTCTTTATTTCCATTTTATCCCACTTCTATCATCTGCTAGGCACTGAGCTGGCCTTTCAGGGCAGCTTTGAAAGCTCCATTCCTGCTGACATCTAACGGCTGGAGCTCCTATACAGCATGCTGGCATGAATACACATTTAAACCCATTGTCAGCTAATGCCGACGTCGCGGTATTTATTGACTTTAGCGGAGTTCAAATGACAACTACCTGCATGATATCTCCCGATATAGGGTTTGCATACCTACGGGAATTCCTTGAATGTTTCCAAAATATAAACGACCCGGAACGGAAACGTTTATACTATTTCAATCATCCCGCGGGCCGGTTTTATATTTGGCATATTTGTCTTTCACCATTGCTAACGAATATGGCGGCACAATCGAATAAACTACAACAGGTTTCTATCGATTGTATCAAGTATTGAACTTAAAATCATATAAATCAACCACATACCTTAAAGCAAACACGCAGTAGCTACTATTTTCACATCGATTTCCATGTCGGCTGCTTTTTATCGATAAATGGGAAATGTCGTTCGCCGCAATCCTGGCGACTGGGCGGTGGTTATTACAAAGAGTTATCGCCCGCTATGCATCCAAGCGAAACGATCGGCCAGCCTAGTCAGCTGTGCCTAGCAGACGATAGAAGTGAGATAAAACGGAAATAAAGACAAAGGCGATCCTAGCGGCCGAGGCCGGAACCGTGTATTGTGCCGCATTGATCAAGACAGCTTCTCTGCTACAATGCTACATCCACATGCCATCCTTCACATTTCATAGATGCATATTTTCGACATCCAATATTATCATATGAATCAACACGAGTTTAATATAATGTCATGTTCCATGATGAATTACAATGCCTGCATGTGTGGATAACATTATGTGACAGAATATCGTATTACTTCTCTGAGAATCTGATGTCTGTTTCCAGTAGAGACTTGAGAGTGTTAAAATGACTTCGTAGTTTGGGGTCTGGCTCATCTGAGAACATCGAACTGAACAACTTGATGGCCATGGCAAACCATACCTCGCAACTACTCAACTAGGAAATAAACACAGACTTCATATATTATACACACTGAATATCCTACTTTTTGGGATACAGTTATACAGTTTCTTATCTTGATGAAGAAAATAAGACAAGGATAAATTAATCTGAAAGAAAAGGTTGTGTAAATTTAAGAAAACATGTAATTAAGAAATAAAAACATCACCAACAATTTCTCAACTTGGGTAGAATGGCAATTAGGCCTCTAATAATTAATGGTTCGTTTCCCGTAACCAGCCCTCATCTATATTTTGAGGATAAATAATTAAAATCCATGAGGGATTTACATTTTCATGAGTAAAACTTGCTCATCTTCTTCATATTTGTATACAATTGGTTTGCAAGTTAATAATTACTAATTAATAATTATCGCACTCAGCATGTATATTTTTACAAGCAAGGTTACGAGAAACAAACAAATAATTAACAGCGGCCTTATTTCAAGATCAACCCTAATTTGATTCTTGTTCTACATCTTCCATATAAAACTGTGTGATTTGTTTTTCTACTGTATGAGCCAAAGGTCATTTGTTTTACATTTTTAAATATACTAACTCATATCAAAAGTTAAAAGAAATCTGCCATTTCAAAGCATGGTAACATTAATTCCATATCACATAACATAAGAGTAGATGAATACCTCAAAGACAGCTGGTACTGGATGTCTCCCTACATTGTCATCATATCCCTTAGTAAGAGCCAGCTCTATGTGCTGCCACAGGAACTCCTTGAAACTGTTCTCGCCACCACTAAAAGATAATGAAGATGGCGACCTTGGGTTATCTCCCATGCCAGGACTCTGATAGGTCCGTCTGTTGGTCTGGTAACTACGACTGCGGGGAGATTCTATAAGAATAGAAGAATATGGTACATGTCTAAGGGTGGAAGAATTAGAAGTGAAGCTTAGTACTATACTCACTCAGTACAGAGAATTGCAGCAATTTGCTATGCTTCCTCATGTTGATAAAGAGTACTTACCTGTACAAGATATAGGCCACAACTTTTGATCATAACTGACCCGTGATGATTGTCCTTGACATTTCTGAAGCACTGTAAAAGCATCTCTCCATTCAAATTTCACCAGGCTATATGGGCAATTCTAACCAATTTGTGACAACAAAGCATGGAGAGGCACAAACTAAGTAATACCTTGTAATACTTTTGTTGACATGTATAAATGTATCATAACTCTAGAAAGTTTTCCAGTAGAGTCGGTGTCATTGTAATTTGTAAATGAAAGCATCCAAGGATGCTAAAAACAGGGAAAGAATTGGTCCTGATCAATATGTTTTGGATGTGTTCCGCTCGTTGCATATGTGGTATAAATTTGGAAAGTTTAGCTTGAATCACTGAAGAGACTTCATCAACACTGTAAAGAAAGTCAAGGCAAATGAGAGTTGCATATGTGGTACCTGTGGACGATAGGTGACAAATTTGTTGAGGCGTTAAACTGGTATAAAAAATGTGTACAAGTCAGTCATGAACAATATTGAGGGTGTTTTCTCCATGGATACAGCACAATCTATGGAATACAACTTTATTATATAGCTATAGTGTTTTTAGTACCAAGATAGGAAATCGGCAGGCTTGATATGTTTCAATCTCAAGCACGGGATTCAGTTAGATACAATAACGTCACCAGAAGATTTTCCTATGAAAAGCCTAATTTTAACATAGAAGTGAATGGGAAAACTTTCAAAAAGTGCATTTCAGTACAACACATAATTTGAATAGATCTATTATCTTCCTACTTGCTAGGTAGTGTAATTCTATGTTAAGGAGCCAAGGTTTTCAGGGGAAAACCTGCTATGCTCCATTGAGCTCAGAGTTGAGAGTCCCCATGTTGCGAGTGTCGCTATTAGTTGACTGAACAGCCAATCTTTTTTATCAAGCTGATCAAGCTCACTTCCGTTGTATCTAAGACAATATATGAAGCCAGCAAACGTCATTATCATCATTATGGAAGAACACAGCACAGAAGATTAAAAATTGCATATCATCTGAACTAAAGAAGGTAACATTTTGATAGTAAACGTACAATATTGCTGAGGTTTCTGGATCAAAGTTCAGTGATGTTGTTATTCTAGACATGTATGGGTGTCCGATCTATTATCGTGCGTTTTTGAAGGTTTATTTGGAATATGTAAAAAAAAGTATTTCTCAAACTGACAGGAAAACTGACACAATGATTGTGGAGCTCGTCAATTTCGTCCCATTATGAATTCCATCGATGACATGACCTCCTTCTGCATGTGCAGGAACTATTTTTAACTCAACTTTTCTACTCAGTTCTCACTGTGAACAGTACCAGTTATCAGACACCCATCGTGAACAAGAATTTGATGCTGAAGTACAATGTATTTTCAAGTTTTGTGCATGAGAATCGTTAGTTTGAGTTCTGTCATGAAAAATGATACGATCATTATTGAATTTCTATACATATTTACTTCACAGTGAGATCGGGAAGACAAGGGGGTAGGTCGAATTTCGCACCTCCCTCACAACATGAGAAATTTTGAATTTTGATGAAAACAAAAATTTTCAATTGAAATTTTGTTGGTACCTAGAATTCTATATTTTGCATAACAATTAGAAATGATCCCTCCTTTGTTCTGACACCTTATTGCTGTGTCATCACGAGCACAACATGTGCGCACGAGATGCATGTCCGATAACTAATCAGACAGCCGTACAAGAATAAGTCCCTGAATCCGATTCAGATTCATTTATTTGTGTTGTAATTGACAACCAGAAAATACTATAAGTAGCCTAAGGGCCTTCTTCATGGAGTTGCAAAAACAACAAGAGTTTAATCTCCCTCCACCAGTGAAGCTTCAACATTTGGAGTGTGTGAAGCCAACTCGTTTTTTCGTTATTTTCTAAAAAAACAAGTTGGCAAAAAATCTTCAGCTTCGGTATGATTTGAAGGATTACACTTTTCTAAACATACTAAAAGTTAGGCTCATAGTTGTACATAATTCGAGCTGTCAGAATGCCATGCTTGCAGAACTTCACACAGTCTGTCTAAAGCGTATGGCCTCCTCGCCTCGATCCTCTCTCAAACTCTTCTCTCTGGACTGCACTATAATTTTGGCAGTGCGCTTTCACAGCCGACCTTGAACATGACATCAGTGAGTTAGGTGTATTTTATTGGCTATCCAAGCCAGTGAGTCACCAAAATGAAGTCTGCATATTGTTTGACTATGACTTGTGCCATATTGACTAGTTTACGAACAAAACACAATCACTCGGAGAAAATCTGACAATATATCAACAGAAGTGTTGTCCAGGAAATGAAACGGACATATTCTTCAATATCTGCACTGAGAACCAGCGCATTGTGAGAACAATTCAGATAAATTATTCGAAACTAGGTCAAACTACATCATATCTCGTTCAATGAACGGAGTGACACAGAAATTTCAGTCGTTCTCTCATTTTGCGCAGGGGTGTTGTCATGAAACCCATTCCGCTTGGGTAGATGGCACCTCTGAAATTACCCATAAGCCAGTTCATCTAGCATTGCAATGTCAGGATTGTTTCTGTTCAGGTGTGGACTGTGTGTATTATACCTGATCACTCACCTGAGTCTTTGTTGATTGGACAGTTGTTCCTCAGTTGATTGATGTAAATAGATACTGGGTCCTCTGACTCGCGATTCTTACTCTGTACATAAACAAACTCCTGATTGGCTGGCACCGCAAACAACGAATTGTTACTGAAAATAAGAAAAACATATGACTACATCAGGGCAGAGTTGAGAAACTTACCAATTTTATTACCTATGGCAATATAAATGTAACTTTATCCGATATGATATTTGAAGAGCTGTACATCCGTTACTTCGGTAAACGCTTGTACATCTCTTCAAATACTATATCTGATATGAGCTGTTTGATTACCAGTATGGTACAATGGTTGAAGGCAGTGCCAACTTCTTCTGAACCTAATCACACATACACCAGTTTTCATATATCTCTGGCTACAAAAGGGATTTCTAAACAAAATAGAGCAGAACTATTTACTACCTGATATTTGTGATAATTCTAGATTTCCTGAGAATTCTATAGATTTGGTCTTCGATAGCATGCTGTAATCTTCGTACCGGGGGCATTTTCTGAAAGAAAAAAAATACATGAGTCAACAGCATAGAAAGTATGTAGTGCTTAACATTATAATGCATAGGCTGATGGTGTGACTGCGAAATTTCTTTTTAACTTCTATGAAAATTTTCAGTAAGTTCTGGAGACCAGGATTGAAGTTCCAAGACATTCCAGGTCAGTAAACTAATCCCTTCAAGAATGAATTAAAATTGCAGTTTGTCTAAGACACGTACAAGTAGTGAGATTAACTCCCTTGCAAGGAACTCTTTTGTTTCACCTGGCTCCTAGATTTACTCATGCCCATCATGTCGTTTCCTTCTGGGTTAGAATCCAGTGAACAGCTGTCAAAGACGAAGAGAACTCTGGGAGAGCAAGGGCGGCCACACAGTGCCCATTCCTTCGGCAGTGGAAATTCACTCAGCAATTCCGTCAAAAAGGGCTGTAACTTTAGTCTGGATAAGGAGAATTATCATTATATATCATCCAACATGTCCATAGGAAGGCTTCAAACATTAGATAGTAACATCAGTATTGTCATCATTTGGCACACATATTTTGGGGACTGGTATTTTTATTTTATTTTTTCCATCATGTAAAAACATTATTTTATGCAAAGCAAGTTGTTATATTTTGTTGGAAATGAGTAAAATTTTGATAATAATCGAATCACAAATTTCCAAGCAGACCTATTGAATGAATCAGAGAGTTCCAAAGTTTTTGTTTCTGGTTTGAAGGCTAAACATAAAGTCAAACTACCTGATTGTATCCACAGCTCGGAATAGTTGGACATATGTGATGTCAAATGATCCCCCAGGATGAATTAACTGAAATGAGGCAAAATAAATTATTCAAACTTTATTATAATATAAATATAAACATTTATTCCATGACAGAAATAACATAAAGGATACATTTAACTATTTTGTATTCCATATAAAATGTATAATATGACCTCAATTTTAGAATGAATACCTTGTATTATTGGAGTCGTGGAAAAACAACCTGAATCATAATTGTAATTGCTTACTTTCATACCTAGGCACATGAAATCACCAAGCAATCGTCTCAGCTTAGGGTAGTTCTAGTCGCCGCTCTCCCAATATATTTTGCCACAATAACCAAGGGCGTTGCTTTGAGGGGTCGTTGGGTGCGAACGACCCCCTTTCAGTACTGAGCCGTATCTTATTTTCCTATGTCTGACAGCATAGTACTGGATTCTTTAATAAGTAAGCATGGGAAATGATCTCCTCTCAGGATATCCTGGCGACGCCCATGATAATTTGTTTGAAGTTCCCTAAAAAAAATCTGAATTAAGAACAGATCTCTCACCAGGGGAATTCTCCATTTGACCACTATGCAGGCCCGTAGCCAAGGGGGTTTTTCTGGGTTCGGGCGAACCCCCCCTTTCGGAAATATTATATATTTTTCTCATATAAATGCCCTTTTCAAACACTGAAGTAAACCTCCTATTTGCTCCTTTTCCCAAACAGCAAGGCCTGATGTGCCCTTTTGGAGTGAAGGCGAACCACCCCTCAGTAAATCCTAGCTACGGCCCTTCTATGAGGGGTGACACTCACCACAATAAGATGTGAGACCGAGAACAAATACAGCAGCAATTTGGCATGATGAAACTCTTCATTCTGTAGAAGTTTGTAAACATCCTGGAATAGCAAGGGAGAAACAAAGATATCAAGTGGATTGGGGAATCTCTAGAAGTTGTCCACACATAGTAAACATTAAAACTTCTTCAATATAAACATGATAAAATAAATATTCTACCAGCCTAAAATTTAGTGTAAAGTATCAGTATGGTACCTGAAAAATTCAATCAACCTCAGGTTTAACAGTTGAAAAGATACATCAATTTTTGTACCAACATATCAAGTTTGACCCAAAATTTCTATGTTGGTTATTGCACTTTCACTAAATGGTTGAATTACTGGAGCATTTTCCTGTTTGTACCAAGCATTACACAACAATGACTCTGACACTCAAGAAAGTAGACATTTCTTTTGATCTATTTCTTTTACATTTTCTTACATTTTATAAAAACGCTTATTATTTCAAGATTATACAGGGTTCCTACCCTTTGTGAAAGACAAAATTCCAGGACATTTCCAGGTCCATTCAACCTTTATCCAGGACCTTTAACTGAATTTTCCTGGACATTACCATGTTCCATTCAGCAAATTCAACAATTTAGATTAGAATGAAATGAATATGTATTTCAACTATCATGTTTCACACAGATCTGATTAGATCGAGGAATAAATTCGGTTTTTTAGAAAGAAATTCCAGTAATTAATTATGGCAGACATTTTGGAGAGAGTGCGGACAATAAAATCTAAGGGCTTTTCCAGGACTCTTCACAAATATTGTCAGAATTCAAGGATTTCCAGGTCATGGAATTTATTTTCTCAGAATTCAAGGAAATCCAGGACCCATATGAACAGGACCGATTGATATGTCATTCCACATTTTAATCCGATACAACTTTTACTCGCTATGCCCAATTCAAACTGTACAATATTCAAATTTTGTTCCCCTTATTTCCAATTGGATATTCTTCAAAAGAGATTGGACAGTGGAGAGACAATTGAGAATTATCTGTATTGATACAAGAACTACTGTGTCCAGCCACAGAATAACTGCTATATCAGATGCATATACCTTGGTGAAAATGTTATGTGCATAGCAGATTGGACCATCATGGATGGGAAAAGATATTAGATGTGTACTGGTTCGATGTACCTGATCTTTGTCATCCTGGGACATTCCTTGGCAGAGTTCAGTCAACTTCACTGTGTCCAAGACTGAGCTCAGATGAAGGTAGACCACTCTGTTATCTGTGTCATAGTAACATTCCAGGCTGTCCTACAAGGAACAGAAGAGAATGCCAAAACTGTTGTTGTGAATTTTATGAGAAAACAATCAGTGTGAATGAAAGAAAATGCCTGAAGGTTTCCTAAGTGTGGCTGATCATAAATCATATGGTTTAACAGTGAAGTGAATTTCTACTACCAATGGTACATGTAATTCCAAACTAGAGGTTCTGCTTTGACCCTTGAGTTGCCGCTCCGGCATGAAGCCTATGCTGGTTGTTTTTTTGGGCAAAAACATACGTCTCCCCCAACCTCCCACCTTGCCTTGAATGGGCACATAATTTAAGGGAAAGTGCTATAAAATGAATGTAGCAATAAGTATCTTAAACAAAGCTGCGTATCTAAAAATATTAATTACAAAGAAGCGATTTTCATTGTATATACATGTACAAGTAGATGAACGGTTGGACGGACATCGGACACGGATGAATGCATGCACACATACACTAAAACCTGATCAAATGCGGGGGCTATCCCAATGAAGCTTCCATCCAAGTTTGGTGAAATTCCATCCAATAGTTCTCAAGGTATCTTGCAGACAAAGCCTGTATATACATGTACAAGCAGATGGACGGACGGACGGACACCGGACAAATGCAGGCACACACACCAAAACCTAGTCAAATGGGGGGGCTATCCTAATGAAGCTTCCATCCAAGTTTGGTGAAATTCTGTTCAGTAGTTCTCCAGATATCTTGCAGACAAGCCCTGTATATACATGTACAAGTAGACGGACGGACGGACACCGGACATGGATGAATGCACGCACACACACCAAAACCTAATCAAATGAGGGGGCTATCCCACTATAGCTTCTATCCAAGGGGAGTGAGATTCCGTCCAGTAGTTCTCAAGATATCTTGCAGACAAGGCCTGTACATACATGTACAAGTAGACGGACGGACGGACACCGGACATGGATGAATGCACGCACACACACCAAAACCTAATCAAATGAGGGGGCTATCCCACTATAGCTTCTATCCAAGGGGAGTGAGATTCCGTCCAGTAGTTCTCAAGATATCTTGCAGACAAGGCCTGTACATACATGTACAAGTAGATGGATGGACAGACGGACACCGGACACGGATGAATGCACGCACATACACCAAAACCTAATCAAATGAGGTGGCTATCCCAATGAAGCTTCCATCCAAGATTGGTGAAATTCTGTCCAGTAGTTCTCCAGATATCTTGCAGACAAGCCCTGTATATACATGTACAAGTAGATGGACGGACGGACAGACACCGGACATGGACGAATGCACGCACACACACCAAAACATAATCAAATGAGGGGGGCTATCCCACTGAAGCTTCCATCCAAGTGTGGTGAAATTCCGTTCAGTAGTTCTCAAGATATCTTGCAGACAAGGCCTGTATATACATGTACAAGTAGATGGATGGACGGACGGACACCGGACACGGATGAACGCATGCACACAAACCAAAACCCAGTCAAATGAGGGGGCTATCCCAATGAAGCTTTCATCCAAGTTTGGTGAAATTCCATCTAGTAGTTCTCCAGATATCTTGCAGACAAGCCCTGTATATACATGTATAAGTAGATGGACGGACGGACGGACACCGGACACGGATGAATGAACCCACATACACCAAAACCTAATCAAATGAGGGGGCTATCCCAATGAAGCTTCCATCCAAGTTTGGTGAAATTCCATCCAGTAGTTCTCCAGATATCTTGCAGACAAGCCCTGTATATACATGTACAAGTAGATGGACGGACGGACGGACACCGGACATGGATGAATGCACGCACACACACCAAAATCTAATCAAATGAGGGGGCTATCCCACTAAAGCTTCCATCCAAGTGGGGTGAAATTCCGTCCAGTAGTTCTCAAGATATCTTGCAGACAAGGCCTGTATATACATGTACAAGTAGATGGACGGACGGACGGACACGGATGAATGCACGCACATACACCAAAACCTAATCAAATGAGGGGGCTATCCCAATGAAGCTACCATCCAAGTTTGGTGAAATTCCATCCAGTAGTTCTCAAGATATCTTGCAGACCAGGCAAGGGGACGGACAGACAGACATCCAGACAGACAGACAGCACAAACACTAGATGTCTCCCCCCAACATAGTTGGGGGAGACATAATTAGAGTGAGTGAGTAGGATTTAACGTCGTTTTCAACATTGTTTCAGTCATATCACGACGGTGCCTACATGTGCCAGAACACGAGAGTGTCCACAGTTCCTATTATTCTGGACACTGATCAGCCCAGTCAGTACAGCACCCGGTCACCTTCCAAATTAGAACAGCAATTACCCATCCCATGGTAAATTCTCTATAATTCAATCACAGGAAGTGAAATTTCCCACCATAATAAAAATCATGGGGCAATCAAATTTTAAGAACATGAAGTTGACAAAATGATCCAATATTATGCAGATGCAGATCATCCATTATTTCTTCATTATTTTAATAATTCTAATTAGTAAGGGTGATAAAATTAATTAGAATGAATAATTGAATTGGACATGACTGAATTTAATAAGGTGATTGAATAATTAGAGGATTTACTGTTATCTTAGGTGGTACAGATTTGTTGACAAACATTATTAAAGGGCTATCAGATGGTCTTCACTGTTTCTGTCCTATAAAATTTTGTCAGGTATGGTACTTTTATAGTAAGTTACAACCTAGATTGAGAAACAACCAGTTTAGGTCTTTCAGTTAACAATGGTGGAGTAAGTGCCTGTGACTAAAATTTACATTCTCATCAACAAAGTTTGATGGTCTATGGCGATAAAACTTTTAGAAGAACAATCATTATTTGTACCTCAATTTCTTCCTTGTCAGTAGTTTCTTTAAAGCTCTCTTCAATGGGTCTTCCCACTGGACAGCAATTTCAGGACTAAAAGTCACGGTACAGTTTTGTACAAATAAATCTGCTTCCAGGGACATAAAATGCACCTGATTTGAGGTCATCACCCATGTGTATTGTACCCTCACAATTTCCAGCCTAGGCATGGACATGAACCCCATCAACAAATATATATAAACAATGACGGGCTTTCTCATCTAGTTGCAACCCCACTAGCTAGCACAGTGGGTCTTACAAACCTTTGAGGCAGTCTTTCTTCCTCTTCTTCCCTGAAATCAGAGAACAAATGTCTTAATGTTCTCAACAATTCTCAGTTACTTTTGTTGTCGACAAATAAGCAACTACAATGCTTTCATTTAAATGTTCAATATCATTTTTTAAAAGTTGTCTTTTATAATTAATATTCAAAACCAATGGTTGCCGGATGAGCAAAGTTGATATTCATTATAATTAGCACATACTACAATCCGCTTCACTTCAAAACACCCAGTAATGATTAAGCATGCCCCAGTTACTAACATTAACTCTTTATCACCCCCCACCTTCCCCAAATCCCACCCATCCCTTCAGATGTTTTACCTGAAACACCTCCATATCAAAAACTTGATTAAATGCAGATGCTTTTGATGCGTTGACATTGTAGAGACTTTTGCCAATAATGGATACCACACAGACTTTCTCTTCCTTGTTGGGGAAAGATCTACAAATGCAACCGCACGTTAATGAAAATGGCCAAATTAAAAATAAATTCACAAATTTATGCAATCACACCTACGGCATTCTGAACGACAAAGCCTATTTCAATACCGGTATCTCCAATAGCTTTATCAATCATGGTACAGTGGAAGACGATATTGCCCCGTCCCAAATCTTAGCGGCACTGTCATTTAGATTTGGATTCCATGGAATCAACTGTAACAAGTAAGTTTAACGACGGGGTCAGTTTCTCACTGTTGTATTCAATTTGGGTTCTCCGGGAATGGAGAGAAATTGACAAACACCTGAGGGACAGGCGTTGAAAACATAAGTTAACCAATCATCGCAGTTCCAATTGCTTGAATAACTGACTAAATTTAAGAGAACCATTGTAGTGAACATACTCTGGACCGATTTCTGGAGGAAAGTCGAAAAAATCAGTGGAAGCTGACATCTTTGAAATTGGCGAGTAATGTCCAAATTCTTAACCGACGCAAACGTGGAATACGGATTTAGAGAAAAGATATTAAATCGCAGCTTAATTTCAACAGACATTCATTTCGAGACAACATTTCAGGCCATAATTCAAGATTATAGACTTTCGCTGAAAATTAAAAACTTTAAGTAGAAGTTCAAAAATATTTTTTATAATTTAAGAATCTAGTTGTTCCAGCGTTGGACAAATTGAATACTGCACTGTGAAGTGCTGTTCTAGCATATCATGTTGAGCAGGACCCTCTATCTGCCAGGTGAACAGAACATAGTTATGAAAATAATGGTTCATCATTCCATCATGCATGGTAGTATTACGGGTATATTTGATATCCCCGATGAATATATAATATACTCGCTTTACTTTAAACGAATAACGAAGTTACATTCAAAATACACAAACCAAAAATATTTAAAACCATTTACATGGTTGAGGAATCACCCTTCATCTTGGATGTGAATTCCCGTACACGTGGACATAGCCTGAAAATTGTTAAAAACCGAGCTTGCAGAGCAGTGAGGAAAAACTTCTTCAGTAACCGGGTGTGTAACATATGGAATAAGTTACCAGAATCTGTAAACTCGGCACCATCAGTGAACTGTCTTAAAAAACAGGCTCGACCGACACCTACAAGCTTACCGATATTGGCATTGATCTGTGCGCGACATGTTCGCAGCTGACGTAGCAGCATCACGGTGAACTGCAACAGGCCATGAGGGCCTATACAGGCAGAAGAGGATGTATGTATGTATGTATGTATGTATCTAAAACCGAGCATATTCAGAAGAGAGAAATACTCAAGTCAGCTCAAGTAGAATGATTCAGAAATTACATTTACGACTGCAAATTGAACAAGACAAACGCGTTAGTTAC
Source organism: Hanleya hanleyi (assembly GCA_036873755.1). Lineage (NCBI taxonomy): Eukaryota > Metazoa > Mollusca > Polyplacophora > Lepidopleurida > Hanleyidae > Hanleya > Hanleya hanleyi. The sequence goes on from JAVTVY010020120.1 coordinate 56,376, forward strand.
CAACATAATTTAAATTGTGTGTCGTGAGGTCGTATACCATTCAGTCTAGACGAATTCCCTTGTCGTGGTTGGATGGACACCGAGGGCTCGGCAGATGGTAGAGCGCTATATTTTGTAGCAGACCCTTTATGAATCTTCCAGGCCCAATCGCATTAATATCGTCGAAAAAGTCAATATAGCCAACTATTTCTATATAACATTTACCAGTATACGGTACCAAAGAGTTACACACAAACATTTGGCAGCATTTGTAACGGCCTTCTTTACAAATGCGAGTCAACCTCCAACTTTATGTCACTGTGTACCCATTTCCCAACAGCAATATTGTTTCCACTTTCTTCATCTAAACCTGTATAAATGTTCAATATGATGGTGTTTCGATTAAAACCTGTAGTTTAAAAAGACCGGAAAGTCGCACGAAAGAAAACAATAAACACATCCCCTTTATCAGAATCAGAATCAGAATCAATTTATTATACCAAACATCCCAGTTTGGACAGTGCATAAAACTAACAGACAATTTAACTGCCATGCCTGTAAGAATGTTTCAAAGCCAATCATATGCGATGGGTGTAAATTCTTCTCACTGGTCAGTAGTAGTAAAAGCGTACATGTTTTAGTATTTCTGTGGAGGATAAATTCTGGGGGTTGTGACGTCACAGATGACGTCACGTCCGGTCAAGGGCACTTCCGGGGCGGCGTCAAAGGTCACTTCGGTACGAGGTCGCATTCGGTGCGAGGTTGTTTACGGACTACCGGTATCTTCGTTACACCAAACCAATTCAAGTCTATGTTACCACTTCGAACTTGCCTTGGTCGGGACGAGCTGTCATTATTGTTCAAAATCAGAAATTTCAATTTCGTCTTACGAACCAATCAAACACAGGACACGACAATGCCAGCCAATCGCTGACGCCGTCTCAGAGCACGTTTCGGAAAGATAATGGATAATGTGGTATGCATATTCATGAGGCTACAGGCTGTGTTTGAACAATAATGGCATCCTGTCCGACCAAGGAAAGTTCAGAGCGTGAGCGTAGAAATTGGCTTGGTGAACGAACGTACGTGTAGTTTACTATTTGTTTAAGTGTTGTTTACGGTACCGTAGTTTTCTATTTGTTTACGGTGGTTACGATTTGTTTACAGTACTTCATGGTTTGTTTACGGTAGAATATGGTAATTAGTTTGACCGCCATATATTTCCATCGATCGTTTTGTATAATCCTCAAGCATCGCCAAATTTGAAATGGCTTGATGGCAAGTCATACAGTGGCGCATACAGGCTCAAAGCGCCCAGAACTAAATTATTTTGTCTAAGTTACCGTAATTTTGTTTCGTGTTTTTTTAAAATGTTTTTGACCGAAAGGGTAAGACATTTGCGTACACTTGAACTTCGCCATACTGCGTATAGATGACCCAGATGGTTACAGGTTGAGGGTAAGATAAAGATTTGAAAATCCATACTACCCTCAGAAGTATGGTGACATCATCAAAACTTTGCTAACGAAATGTTGTTAGCCTATTTGTCCCAGCTCTTATTGACAATTCAATATGTGTGGTCATCTCACGGAATAGACGAGTCGTACCAGATGTTCGGAAGTCTCGAACCCACATCTGTTTCAAGTCACAATTTCACATGGAGAGCCGCTGAGACTGCAAAATTATCTCCCTTACATAGAGGTCGCTAAAACGGAGCCATTTTTGACAGATTGCGAAAACTTCGATCTGTCAGTAAATTTGCGGGATTTTTCGTAACCACGAGGAGCACAGAAAGAAAACAGACTTCGATTGTGGATATCTGGAGACTTTCTGGCAGGCAGAACACACAAAATGACGTGTGATCTGCCGTGTGTGTCGCACATCGCGCTGTATGTCATTTCTTTACATATTATCCACAGCAACTCGCGAACGTCAACGCACTGGCGACTCAATCTGAATGAAGGTAAAGTTGTCCAGGCAAGTGGCGCGAGTGGAGACGATTCAGACTCAGGCGGCGGGCAGGGTGAAGATGATGCTGTCATGGACATATTGACTGGTAAAATTATGCTAGGAGGTGACGGCGAATGGCGAGTTGAACGTCCTCCCAAACCGAAAAAAGAGCCAAAGTCTGAAAACTGTGTTGGTGATATTCGAGTAGAACAAAAACAAAAGTAAGTTGGAGTCTGAGCTACAACCATTAATGTACAGGTGTGGCTTACCGGATAGTTTATATTATTATTATAGAATTTTTAGTTTATTTGGGGGTCACCATCATTGGTAGTACCAGTATGTCACATTGCGGGGGAGATGGAAGAAGGGGTAGGGATGGGGGAACAACAAGAAGCAACACTACGTTATACTCTGGTTAGACCTACAATCCGGATATAGGTAACAAATAACATTTATAAATGTGGTTACAGGAATGCAAGCTATTTTGAGGGCATGCTAATATGGGCATAACTAGCCTGAGATTCCTATACCCTTCATCCAGACGATGGATCATTTCTGACAGAGTTTTCTCCCTTCAAAAAAACGCAAAATGGGAATGACCACACGGTTACCCTCATTCCAGTCATTGTAATTACAATTTAAATAAAGTGTCACTTCCAGTTTTCTATAAAGAGGTCCTACAGTTCTGGGCAGATATTCAAAATACAGATACAGACATATATGATGAAATTATTTGGAATAATCGAAAGGTTACTTTAAATAAATCTCCCATATACATTGATGCATGGGTAAAAGCTGGAATAGTATACATCAGAGATGTGATGGATGATAATGGAGAAGTTTTGACACTGCAGGAACTGTGCAGAAAGTACAAAATGCAAGTTAAATATGGATTATATAAAAAAAATGTTAACATCAATAAAACGTGCTACAGGTCAGAACTTATTCAATATTTATAGCCAAAGACCATCTGTTAACTTAAACATACCCCCTAATGTAACTGAAGACATGTTTTTAGGTAACCCTAAAATAAGCACTAAATTTCTTTATAAACATATTCTAAGCTTTCAAATTTCCCATTATCCCAATCAAGATGACACCACACATAGCCTATTTCCTATTTTCGATTTGCCCATTGAAAATAAGCACAAGCAACTACAATTTAAAATTGCTCACAATATTGTCCCCACAAGAAAGTATTTGCATAAAATCATAATTGCTTCCTCTCCAGATTGTCCAGAGTGTCAAAAAGAGGATGATATATCACATTATTTCCTAGACTGTTCCCAATCTGAAAACTTCATAGTTAAATATTTTGATTGGATTAAAACCTTACTAGATGTTACGGTTGATAGGCAATCTTATTTGTATGGTATTGCAGATATTGAGAAGAAAGATTGTCTCAATTACCTCAACACGCAAGCTAAATTCTTCACTTATAAGTGCAAAGTGGGAGAGAATGAGCAGAATTTCACCCATTTTCTGAACGATATCAAATTCACCCTGCGTGTTCTGAAGAGATCTGGTAAACACAAGTTCATGGATACAATAATTGATCAGATTTTGGCCTATTCTTGAAATGACATATCAAATCCATCGCTTTTGCTACCTGTTCAACATGCCACATTGTGAACAAAATTTTAATTCCATGTGATATGTGTAATTTTTTTAAAATTTTTTTTATTGTTTCTTTGTTTAACAATTGAATACATGCTGCCCTGTTACTCCCAGGTCACGTGGGAAATGTAAGGGCAAAATTGTAAAATCGTGGCCAAATGCATAAATAAATGCCCAGTGGTTATAAGAAAAGTTTGTATTATTTGAACATTACGGCACATTGTATACACAAACATATACACTGTATTCATCTATGCCTCGTGCGCCCTGGTCAGGTGCGCCCTGGTCAGGTGTCGTTTCATACATTGCAACAATGTGAAATCTATGTTTAAATATTAACTACACAAAGTGTATATTCTAATTTTCAAGTATGCAACCCACATGGGCAAGGGGGCACGTGGCAGGGTGGAATTCGACTGGAAAATTCAGACGGCGATATATTCGTTACTATTTCACAATAGTGCTCAAGATTTTAAAATAGTGGGCAGGAGGGGATAGAGATTAGATGTACGGCAGTTTCAGAGGTGGGTGATTCGTAATAAAATTATCTAAAACCCTCGCTGGAGGTGACTGGGGCCGACCTATAGCCCTCATACTCTTGAGGGCTATATATTATTTAGCTAGGGTGTGTCTTGGGTGAATCGCTGTGATGAATCAATGATTGATTGTGCCCACTATAGTCTAGGGAAAGCACGCGGTGGGGGCGTGGCTTTATTTCACTTAACCATTGTGTGATTACCCAGATTGACATTTCGCATACCGTGAAGCTGCATATAGCTCGTGTTTTTCTTGTATTTCTTGTATTTATTTTAATAAGGTATAGTCTACAAGAAAGTGGTAAACTTTCTCACGTAAATCTTATCATACTGAGTCTTACAATATTTACCATATATGATATCTGGGTTTAAATTCATCATATTATTCATTAACACAATGCTATTCTGTGGGTGGCAACTTCTTTGTTGGTATGGGGCTGACGTTTCGTTGGAGATACTTCCAACTTTTTCAGAGCTAATGATTAGCTTTGGGAGAGTTGGAGGTGTCTCTGGCGGGGCGTCGGCTCCGCAGCAATGGAGGGGTTGTTCATAGAATGGCAGTGTGTTATATACGCCAACTTCTAAATCCCTATCAAAGAAATTATATTAAGCATTATTAAACTATTAAAAATGCCCTGTAACCCCTGACCACGTGGCATTGTAAGGGCATACTGTGTAAAAAACGTGGTTAACTGTTCAATAAATGCCCAGTGGTTCGTCCAGGGCTTAACCGGAAAAAAAAAAAAAAAAAAAAAAAAAAAAAATATTCGGTCATTCTACAACACTTAACTCACATATATTTATCATTGAATAATATACCTTCATTGTCAGTCCAAACTTACCAAGATCTGTCATATTTTAGCGCATTTAACTTCTCCCTCATTTCAAATGCAAAACTTGTGGTTTTGTTGAAGCAAATGAAATGAAAGTGAAGTTGTTAACACTGCAGATGAAGTATGAAATGGATCTTGTTAAATTTGATCTGACAATGAAGCGAAATTATTCATCAATAAATATATGTGAGTTAAGTGTTGTAGAACGGCCGAATATTTTATAAAAATATTTTTGACTGGGATGTAGTCGCTCTCATTTTGTGTTTTTTGAAGAAAATACTCGGACCCCAGCCAGAAAATGTTGAAGGGGAGTAGGAATATGGGACTAGGGCATAACTGGCATCAGTTTCTCATGCAGTGTACACTAAAGCAGTCAAACTACACGGACTCATTGCAGGAGGCAGTAAAAATTGACAACTTAACAAAATTTATGCCACCAATTATGATTTTCTATAATTAAAACAAATTTGAAGAAAGTGTGACTTTTTGCTTCAAGTTTTGCTGAAGAAGCAGTTTTCAGGCAAAGAAATGAGTAAAAAATACATCAAATCTACATTCATCGCACGAACTCAGTGACGATTTCAGTTTGCAACATCCAATTCATGTGTTGACATCGGTGGGAGCTCTACTGGGGTGGCAGATGCATGTTATTCTGAGTGCACTTCGCGATTTACATATGATACCCTTGTTGAATCTGGTTCGTTGCCACAATTTATAACTCTTTAGTCTCTCTCCTTATGAAGTTTCTCAAATTAATAAATTTGTGGAAGAACTGATATAAAGAATAAATTTAATTGAAATGTTCCTGTAGTTCTTCCAGAAAATCAACTTAATCAAGGTGAGCATCGTCATGTGCTACTTGAGCTTTTCATAAAACTTTTGTATGTTTGATAACCATATACCACAAATCTTTCTCTTGAGTAACATCAAAACCTGTTTGAAATGATATTTTAAGGTACTTGGATTAATCAATTGGTGATATATCTGTGCATATGTTCATTATATATGTTGAAATTTGTGAAGACCTCTTTTTCTTTTACTTGGACAGAAATACTTGCCCCGAGAAGATAACAACGACAAAAGGTTCTTCAAAGACAAAACGACTGCTAAATTGTGGGAAACCTGTCAACATGACACAGCACGATCATTTACTCGGAATAGCTGACCGAAACAAACATCCGCATATCCCAGAACCTGAGGTGGCTTTGATATTCCAGAAAAAGGGGTCACGAGAATCTGAAGTGGATATGAATGAATTAGAGGACCAATTAAGAAAGGCTAAGAAAGAGGTAATGTGAAGCAATGATGAAGTGGTGGAAATGTTGTGGAGGGGGGGGGGGGTTGTAATCGGATGATTCTACACTAGGAACATTCCTCAGCAATGAATATTCCCCAAACATGCAACATTAATATTACCAGTATTCAGGATTATTATATGTATGTTTATGGACAAGAGCCTGTTGATCATGTTTATGAATTGTCATCATATATGGGTTTAGTTTCATACAGTATCAAATTAACCAAACAGTACAGGCCTGCCAAATAATGGTGTTTTATATGCAACAAATATTGGATGAACAGGTATGACCACCAAGGCAAACAGCCCACTAATTTAACAAATTATTTGTCCCCCGACGCCTGAAGGGCTAGAGGGGGACTATAGAATTGGGATCCGTCCGTGCGTCGTACCGTGCATCCGTCCGTCCGACTTAGTTTCCGGACAATAACTTCTGGAAAACTGAACGGATTCTTTTCAAATTTAGTATGTGGGTACCTCACCTGAACATCTTGCTTGGGATTGGTTTTCACGCCGATCCGCATACAGGTGGCGCCCCCTGGGGGCCAAGTTAAAATTTCGTTTCCGGACAATAACTTTTGAAAAACTGAATGGATTCTTTTTACCCCTCGACCAATTTTGGCCATGGGGTATTGTCGTCGTCTTACGTCCGTACGTCCGTACGTGAGCGAGATAGCCGGAAAACGGTTCCACTGATGAATTCCAAATTTGGTATGCTTATTTACCAAGGCAAGGACCAGAAGCCTATTGAATTGGGACCTGATTGAGTGGAAACCTTGGTGGCCATCTTTAATTTTATGCAAAATGGATAATGATCCATATCTCGGAAACCGTTCAACTGTTCAATACGAAAGTTGGTATACATCATCGATACATCAATCAACTTTCAATGAATTACCAAACTGGCTTTTCTGATTAGCTGGAAACCCTGGAGGCCATCTTTAATTTATGCAAATACATGTACAAAACATGCCAGATACTATTATGGTATACATTTCAGTTAACCCACGAACACTAATCATGTCCTGATTTCAGATAATTAGGCATGATATGTACGGTAATTAGTGACTGATAGGCACCTAAAGCTTCATTATTTAAGCAGACTGATAATTAATTGTCCATCCCAGTCATTTGATATTAGAGAAAGTCATTGAAATTGTAAAATAACATCAAACACTTTTATAAAACGTCATAGTATATTTGCAAAATAAATCTAGAAGTTGATGACATTCAATAATATGTACTGACTAAAATAAACCTAGTTTGTTTTAAATTTGGCCATTAAACCATATCTTCATACTGTAAAAATGGGTTCAAATAGGAACTAAAACAGATGCTCAGTTGAGCTCACCCTGCAGTGTTAAACATAGGCTATAAGGCATTCCTTCTCATCATACTGGTACAGGGAATTTTCTGTCCCCTATCAATAAAATTCCCATGAATTAGTGAGAGAAACACATGGCCAGTAGACCCCAGATAATCAGCTATGAGGCACAAGCTGATGGATCAGATTTCTTCAGGCAATCTGTAACTTAAACTCTCTGTAGAACTGGTATGGTACTTAAAACTCCCACTCAAGTTTGAAAACTAAATTCAGACAAATAAAGATCTAAATGGATACAGGACTCTTTAAAAAGTATGCCTGTCACATCTGGTTTCTCTGATTGGGCGATAATCTTGGTGGCCATCTTTAATTTATGCAAAATCTTTAATGATGTTTATCTCTGATACCATTTGATTTGGTTTACAGCATTGATGTATGAAGAGACTTGCATTAATGAATAATCACATCAGTTCCTCTGAGTGGCGGGAAGGATGGGCGGCCATCCTTAATTTATGCAAAATCATTAATGATCTCTATCTCTGATACTGTTCAAATGCTCAATGTAAACTTTGGTATACATCGATGCATCAAGAGATTTATGCAAGGCATACCGGTTTCTCTGATTGGATGGTAACCTTAGGGGCCATTTCTAATAGCAAAATTTTTAATACTCTGTACATATATTTGTCACTTGACTGCTTGGTGTTCCTGACATCTTGGTTCAAATTGAATACATTATGAATGAACCCAGAGCCGAGGGGTTTTCAGATGCGCAGCTTCGTATTAAATTTGGTGTATGGGTACCTCACCTCAAGATCTCGCTTGGGATTGTTTTTCGCACCGATCCGCCTATAGGTGGCGCCACTTGGGGGTCAAGTTAAAATTTCGTTGCCGGACAATAACTTTTGAAAAACTGAATGGATTCTTTTTAAATTTGGTTTGTGGGTACGTCGCCCCAAGATCTCACTTGGGATTGTTTTTCATGCTGATTCGCCTATAGGTGGCGCCACCTGGGGGCCAAGTTAAAATTTTGTTTCCGAACAATAACTTTTGAAAAACTGAACGGATTATTTTCAAATTTAGTATGTAGGTACCTCTCCTCAAAATTTCACTTGGGATTGTTTTTCATGCCGATCTGCCTATAGGTGGCGCCACCTGGGGGCCAAGTTAAAATTTTGCATCCGTCCGACCTAAGTTTCCAGACAATAACTTCTGAAAAACTGAATGGATTCTTCTCAAATTTGGTATGTGGGTACCTTGCCTCAAGATCTCGCTTGGGATTGTTTTTGATGCCGATCTGCTTGCAGGTGGTGCCAACTGGGTCTAAGTTAAAATTTTGTTTCCAGACAATAACTTTTGAAAAACTAAACAGATTCTTTTTAAATTTCGTATGTGGGTACTTTGCCTCAAGATCTCACTTGCCAAGTTGGGATTGTTTTTCATGCCGACCCGCCTATAGTTGGCGCCACCTGCGGGCCAAATTAAAGTTTTGTTTTCATACATTATCTTCTGAAATCCTAACCGGATTAGGACAAATTCAGTAATTGTGGGTACCTTGCCACTGGATCTCACTTGGGATTGCTTCGCATGCTGGGTACTGAAAGTTACGGTTCCAAGTCAAATCAATTGTTTCAACGTCTGGGGACTTGAACTCCTCGGGTTTTCATTTGCAATGGGAATTAGAAGACCAAAATGTATTCACTGTATACTATAGTCATGATAGGTGGATCATCAGGCCATCCATAAGCAAAATTGTGTTGAAGGTAACCCTACCTACCATGCCTACCCAAAATAATTGGTCAGTTATGGAATAGGCTTTATATATTTTGTTTTTTGCTCCGAATTTCCAATAAATTTATCTGAAACTCTTTCCACATGTTCCAGTCATTGTTGTATGAATGCATAACACAGTAGCTACAAGTAAATCCAGCTATACATGGCTAAATCTAGTACAAACAAATTAAATCTTCCTTTTGAAAGCTCGTTATTTTGTATGATATATTATATGCCATATATGCTGTAAAAGAAAAGAGGAAAATTCCCTACGACATACCTAATCACCTTTTGATGGAACTTGTCACCTGAAACAGACAAATTATTATGAATGACATCACTTGTGATAAGCCTAAGTAAATGTTATTTAAGCCTACGTTAAATTATCTCCATACTTTACTTTTCCAGAAACCCAATTCAGCACAAGTTTACAACCAGATCGGGAATTTTTGGCGAATAAAGGGGAATACACAGTTATCCATTGACTGTTTTAGGAAGGCCCTGTCTTTATCGCCGAACCACCCGGATGTTTTGCTAAACATGGCCAGAGTCTTGTTCAACTTACAGTATCTGGACGATGCCATTTTTTTAACCCGTCGCTCCCTGGAAATGCAGTCTCCTGAACAAAACTCTTGGCTCCAGCATTTTACACTGGGTGAGATTCTCAAAGCATATAAACACTACCATGAGGCATCTTTACACTTCCAGCATGCTTTGGACCTCAATCCCGGCTTCCAACCGGCCCAGGCACATCTTCGTGACATGGAAGGCTCATCCAGCCCCTCTGTTACACAGTACACCTTGTTTATCATCCTCTTTTTGGTGCTCGGCGTGCTCTTTGGCGTTGTCACTTCAGTGGAAGCCAATTTTGATGATTACGGTGAAGTGGTTAAAACCCAGCGACATTTTAACAGGGCAATGGCCATGCGATCAATCAAGTTGGGAATAAACCCTAAACTGATACGCATGAGGAAATACAACATGTGACCCTCCAGTTAACCATGGCAACTCCTGTTTCCCGAAACAGGTTTTTTTTTATTATATATATTTTTTTCGGAAGTAATAATCCATGACCAAAGAATAAACCCTAAACCTGCTGATTAGATGCTTCACCTCAAGTTGTTGGTAAATAGTCTACTTCTAGGAATGCATTATCAGTCAAATACATCTATATATAGTCTATGACTATACTGTCAGCCAAAATATGTTGTTATACTAGTCCATACACAGGCTATGGATATGTTGTTAGTCAACTATGCTGTTGACATACTTTATTGTAAAGCAGCTTTGTTGTTCACATAGTTCAAATATACTCTAAGTGCTTTATCAGCTTAATGTGTCAATGGTTTAGACTGTGAGTCCACTGTCAATAACACTGTCAATATCATGAACAGTTAATTCCAGCAGACTGAGTATAATGTAAGTCAGACCTGTTCACTCAGTATGAACCAAGTATGTCAGTCTTAGACTATGCGGGCACTGTCAGCAAAATGTGTCATCCACATGGTCTATTTGGACTATGAGTACACTTCCACAATAAGTTCATATGCTATACATGTTTTCCATCAGCTGAGACTATGAACATGTTGTCCACCAATCAAATCTTGAAATATATATAGTTGACCAAATAAGTCATTCACATAGTCTATATGCTCACAATATTGAGTATACTGTCCACTAAATAGGAAATCTTAGTTCATGTGTACTATCATCTGTGAGCCAATATGCTATTCACATACAATAAGGTCTCCAATAATTTGATCACTTCATAACACTCTTCAGAAGCCAATCCCAAACTATATTCTGTCTGTATTCAGCTCTTCTTGTTCAGAGCTGTTCACAATTGAGCTTCTTGTTCCTACGAAGTAGGATCTCATTTGCAAATAGTCTGGTAATCAGTCAGCCATTCAGTGAGCGAGTCCATCCGAATCCTTTCATCGGCAAAATAAGGAGAACCATTGACATTAGAACCTTGATTTTTGGCATGAACGTGCATTGGGGGACTGTTATCAGCCAGTTCTGAGCTGACCTACTTTTGATGAAAATCTGACCTACTTAGGTGACCTATAACATTACACTTGGACCCCCAAGGCATCCAGGTGACCTATAACATTATGCTTGGACCCCTAAGTCATCTTCTCACCCTACTTCGTAGGTCCTGTGGCGTTAGTCACACTACTCTTGTTGTTCAGAGCTGTTCACAATTGAGCTGCTCCACAAGATGCGGCAAAGGAAAAGTTTTTTCCCCGATTCAATCCAGTTGAGAGTTGGTTTATAAGTGATTGAATTATCAGAGACCTTGCCCTAGTTCCAATCTTCAGACTTTAAATTACAACACATATAAGGGAAGTGGGAAGAGGTGCCGACAGAGCCACATGACTTCACAGTATAGTCTTCCGGTTAACCTGTTCTAAAGCACATACCAAGAATTCACTTTAAATTCACTTAGGGCAAACTTGAATTCATTGTATAAAATTCTCCGAGTCAACAGTAGGTCAGTAGCCCAGGTTAATTATGGGTTTTCGTACAACTCCATTTTGAGATGTGAACAGAACTATTGGTTCTAGTACATCAACTCTAATGTAAGATGTTAACATAACTAAGTGATTCTTGTCTATTGTAAGACATGGAGAGAAGTAATGGTTCTTGCACATCAAAGCTCGTCTTAGATGTGAACAGAACTACCGTTTCTTGCACATCAACTAAAGTGTAAGATGTGAACAGATTTACTGGTTCTTTCTCAACCCGAATGTAAGATGTGAACAGAACTACTGGCTCTTGTGAAACTCCAGTGTGAGATGTGAACAGATTTACTGCTCCTTGCTCAACTCCAATGCAAGACGTGAACAGAATTACTGGTTCTTGCCCAACTCTGATATAGGAAGTTAACAGAACTACTGTTCTTTGACATCACATCTAATGTAAGATGCCAACAGAATTACTGGTTATTTTACATCATCTCTAATGTCATCTTCACATATAAAGTTAAATACTATACACTAATTTTCGCCATATCCTTTGATCTAATAGATGGAAACAGTTAGGCATGTTATGTCACGGATAACCAGTTGACACCAGGCAGCAAGGTTTTGCGTCAAACTCCAAGAAATGGCAAACGGCAGTTGTATTGCTTTTCAAACAGGAAAATTACAAGCCATTCAAATTTGAATTTTGGAGAGGTCATACCCGACCTGTCCTGTTTGAGTCTTTGAATATGGACTGCAAAACATTTATGACATCAGCAAACCATATTCTGAACAGAAACCATGTCCCAGTTGATCAAAGTGTGTTTAGATGAACAGAATTACTGGTTCTTGCACATCAGCTTTGAGTAGTTACAACTACACACACTCTACTGAATATATGGTTCACTCATTTCCAGAAAATGTAAAGAAACTGTCATTTGCTACATTCATGAAATCAAGCCATGGTAAATGTCCCATTACTTTGAGTATCAAATCTTGGGACAGAATATCCGGAAGGTACGTACCGTCTTCAGCCGTAGACAATTTCGGGCTAAAGCAATGCAGAACTGAAATCGACATCAGAATGACGTCCACGGTTAAGTGTGAATATCACCAACACAGAGCAGTCAATTTGAAATGAACAATCCCACCAATCGAGTTGTGCTGCCCAATGAAAATGCTTCAAGTTTGAATTGCAAAAATTTGATCAGATTTGGGGTGAGCGTGCGTGCATGAATGTCAAGACCAAAACAAGACCAAATGACACAGTTTCAGAGCCTGGAGAAGGTATCTTCCAAATATTCCTTCCCAGAATTTACTCATCAGATTAATGTTCTATGGTCTTGCCATTTCGTCTGATTGCATGGTAGAGAAGTTCTGAATTCATTTTGTTGCCATTTAGGCAATAAATACCTATAATCAGTTCGTCTCCATAAAAGACCAAATTACAGACTTTTTATTTATTTTTATTTTTTCATGATCTACGAGTCTCAAAATGCGTAATTCTACCGAAAGACCCAACTCATAGGGCTGGAAAGGGTGCCCAAATTAGAAAGCTGTATTTTTTCCCCTATCTTTTATTCAAGAGCTATGTTACGAAAGTCCCCACAAACCAAGGCCAGGTAATTATAGAGTTCCATTTGGGAAAAGAGTGTATTTGTGATACGTGGACAGTGAGTACCTTGTAATTGCGACCGTGAGCTTCCTTTTGCCAAAAGTAATAATGTAATCAAATTGAATGTATTATTTTCTTCCACCTTATGAAAATTTACACAATAACATGAAATAAGTAAACTTCCACTTTGCCAACAGAATATATATTCTCCTGGTTGTGTTTTGTTGTTAATTATTTCTTCCGTGGCATTATTTTTTTATTATTATTAAACTTCATTTTATACATATGTATTTGCAACTGGTGCTACATGTAACTATCGTACGAAAAAGTCCCTAATATTGAACGTATTAATTCATTAATAGTATCGGTGTTGAAGAAAACTGATCGTCGATATATATATTAATGTCAGAAGCCATAAAGCATTCTTTAGCTCTACTACATACAAGGGATATCATTCTTGGCGGAAGCGGGGGAGGGGGGGGCAGAGGGGGCTGTAGCCTCCCCAGTTTGGAGAGGGTGGGGGCTCAGCTTCCCCCCCCCCACAGTTTCTACAAAAGCTGAGTGACTTTTTCATGATTTTGGTCCTAATGTGACCAGATATACAGGCCAGGTTTTTTCCCCCGCCCTGTAGGCTAGGTTTTCACGGAGCGGCGACTTTGCACTGGAGGGGCACGTTGCTGTTTGGTTTCAAGTGCTCTGATTTGCTCATACTTCTATTCCGTTCGCAATGATCAATAACTGTTTTAGATGTTAATTTACATAGAAATTGCATTAGCTTTATTGGGCGATTAGCTGATTTATAAAAGTTCAAAATCAAGCTAAAACTTAGTTTCATATTATTTCTTTTTGTGTTCATAACTTTCTCTCCAAACGTGTCAGCGCTGTCCAACCCTCTGCTGAAATGTTAATTTCTTCGAGATCACTGCGTATAGTTCGAATTTTGGAAAGGAAAAATACTTTTTTTACATTCAAAATTACCAACTCAATTTTTCTTTTAAATGACGAGAAAAATCACAAAAACAATCTCAAAATGCAATGTCGTTTTATATGCCGGAATCGGCCAGATTGCGTCTACAGCCATAGTAGTAGAGGCACCCTTATGGAAGTGGACCAATCAGAATTGAGAACGAAAGTAGGTCAAGTATGACGCGTTTGACGTCATCGTATGACGTCACTGGGTCGAGGTCACGGGAAAGTAGGTCGATTATGTAAGAAACCAGTTTAAATTATGTAATAATGTTACGTAAGTAGGTCAATTACGTAAGAAACCGGTTTAAATTAAGTAATAATGTTACGTAATTAGGTCATGGTCGCTCGTAAGTAGATCGATTATGTAAGAAACCGGTTTAAATAGGGAGGTATGGTGTCAGCCCCTTTGTTAGCTAACAATAAAAACATCACGTGACCCTTTGACGGCTAAAAGGAGAGAGTTTTCTAGTTCAGTGGTCACATGCCTCTGGCGCACGAAGGTGCGTTTTTACATATTTGGTCGATCTCATGTCTCTGTATACAATGGATGACGAGAAAACATTTGATGAAGGTAAGTTCGCATTATCAATCATTCCTTTGAGAACAAGCGTATCATAGCGTATTTTGAGAGAAGGTCTTTGAGAGAAGGTAACAATGTATTAGAGCAAATCACATGTATAGCTAACTGACCGTGCGAGTTAAATTATGTACCTCGGAATGTCACAGCCGAGAGCACATCTATTGTCCTTCTCTGTACGCACTGGTCCATTGCACTTTTGCAAACGGTCCCCCTTTGATACGTGCCGGTGTACACTGAAACGAATTTCTTTCTTTCTTGAATTTTCTTAGTCTAAAATAGTTCGATAATCGAGGTTTATTAATTATTAGGCCTTAAATATATATGGACGAATTTCGGTTAAATACTGTACGGTTGTACATACCGCCGGTATAGTTTATTCATCCCCTTATAATACATGTATAGCTAACTGACCGTGCGAGTTAAATTATGTACCTCGGAATGTCACAGCCGAACGCACATCTATTGTCCTTCTCTGTGCGCACCGGTCCATTGCACTTTCGCAAACGGTCCCCCTTTGATACGAGCCGGTGTACACTGAAACGAATTTCTTTCTTTCTTGAATTTTCTTAGTCTAAAATAGTTCGATAATCTAGGTTTATTATTTGTTAGGCCTTAAATATATATATATGGGAGAATTTCTGTTAAATACTGTAAGATTGGTCATACCGACGGTGCGTGTATAGTTAAATGACCGTGCGCGTTAAATTATGTACCTCGTATTGTCACAGCCGACCGCACATCTATTGTCATTCTCTGTGCGCACCGGTCCATTAAGTTCAAATAGGGATGTATTATGCATCGCTATTGACATCAATACCATTCAAAAGACCTTTATTCGGTGCCCCTAGCATTGTCTCTGCACACGGGAGAAAATTGAACTATGTTGTGTTCTAAGATAGGCCAACTGTTAGCCATGCATCTGTCTCTCTGGCCGAGATACTGCGAGAATAAAAGAAACGTTTAACACTCTTTCTACCACAATTATTTCAAGAAATTCGATACACTCATATAACATAATTTGACAAAAACAAAGATAAATTTTTACCGTATTGGCGTCGCTAAAATTATGGCCTCTCAATCGAACGTGTTATTTATCCGACAACTTACACTATTGTGCAAGTCACCAGCACACTAGCATTGTTTTACAAATCACCAACACTCTAGCATTGTTTTACAATACAATACAGTAAACACACACGGTGAGCACTGGTAATGATCGCTCACGATATGATGACTATTTGTATCGTGTTCCGACGAAGCGTAGCGTCCGCATAAGCGCCCGCAACGCCCGCAAGCGCCCGCAAAAGCGCCCGCAAGGCCGCAACGCCCGCAAGCGCCCACAAAAGCGCCCGCAAGCGCCCGTTTCAACGCCCTTCGATATCTGAGAGAAAGAGAGAGATCAGCATATTCACAAGTTTTCATATATTTTATTATCCCGCAAAAGCGCCCGCAAGCGCCCGCAAACGCCCGTTTCAACGCCCTTCGATATCTGAGAGAAAGAGAGAGATCAGCATATTCACAAGTTTTCATATATTTTATTATCCCCAATGTTATGCCGTACCCAAGCTGGGGGGAGGGGGCCACTGTGGGTATGTTTACAATTCATAACGTTGGAGTGATATCAGTTTTAATCACGCTCTTGTCATTGTTCGTGAATTCTTTAAGTTCATCTAATTATGGCCTCTCAATCGAACGTGTTATTTATCCGACAACTTACACTATTGTGCAAGTCACCAGCACACTAGCATTGTTTTACAAGTCACCAACACTCTACCATTGTTTTACAATACAATACAGTAAACACACACGGTGAACATTGGTAATGAACGCCCACGATATGATGACTATTTGTAACGTGTTCCGACGAAGCGTAGCGTCCGCAAAAGCGCCCGCAATGCCCGCAAGCGCCCGTTTCAACGCCCTTAGATATCTGAGAAAAAGAGAGAGATCAGCATATTCACAAGTTTTCGCATATTTTATTATCCCACAAAAAGCGCCCGCAAACGCCCGTTTCAACGCCCTTCGATATCTGAGAGAAAGAGAGAGATCAGCATATTCACAAGTTTTCATATATTTTATTATCCCGCAAAAGCGCCCGCAAGCGCCCGTTTCAACGCCCTTCGATATCTGAGAAAAAGAGAGAGATCAACACGTTCACAAGCTTTCATATATTTTATTATCCCCAATGCCGTACATTGGGGATAATAAAATATATTTGCGGGCGTTGCGGACGCTACGCTTCGTCGGAACACGATACAAATAGTCATCATATCGTGAGCGATCATTACCAGTGCTCACCGTGTGTGTTTACTGTATTGTATTGTAAAACAATGCTAGAGTGTTGGTGACTTGTAAAACAATGCTAGTGTGCTGGTGACTTGCACAATAGTGTAAGTTGTCGGATAAATAACACGTTCGATTGAGAGGCCATAATTTTAGCGACGCTAATACGGTAAAAATTTATCTTTGTTTTTGTCAAATTATGTTATATGAGTTTATCGAATTTCTTGAAATAATTGTGGTAGAAAGAGTGTTAAACGTTTCTTTTATTCTCACAGTAACTCGGCCAGAGAGACAGGTGCATAGCTAACAGTTGGCCTATTTTAGTCCACGACAACATAGTTCAATTTTCTCCCTTGTACAGAGACAATGCTAGGGGCACGAATAAAGGTCTTTTGAATGGTATTGATGTCAATATCGACGCATAATACATCACTATTTGAACTTAATGGACCGGTGCACACAGAGAATGAC
>JAVTVY010020122.1:0-74906 GCA_036873755.1 Hanleya hanleyi
GTCTTTCATAGTGTTAAATACTCACTCTCACATCTCGTGGTAATCGAACCACAACCCCATGTAGTCCTGGTTCTGCTATACCTCCTCCCGTAGGGCCTGATGGCTGAGTCCTCGTCGAGGATCACTGTGATGGTGGTGGCCGTGGGCGTCGTCGATTGACGAGGGCAAAGCCATCTAAGGGAAGGCGTCCATTTCTGATTCATTTATTGGTGCTGTCGGCTTGATGGTGGATGGTGATGCCAAGGGAGAGCCCGATCTAATCGAGCCAGTATTGTACCAGACGTGCACGGGATCGTTGTGCCTTGAATTGATCGTCTCTGGGGAGCCACCGGGTGTAATGCCGCACCGGCATCGGTTTGGCCAGGATAGGTACAGGGCATTAGCACCGAATCCGATGAGCGTATCGCACAGTTTTCCTCTTCAAATGTGTGATAGCCCGTGTTGGTAGCGGTGAAATATGGGACTCGGGCCACTCACGATGTTCTGTTTGAGGCACGTGTGCATGTCGGCATCCTTTTGGTCAATGGGGGAGAAGATCGTGGAAGATCGTGAAACAGATGCCTCAGCGTGAGTCCGGCCTACCCGGCCTCTACTCTCCGTACACATATCCACTCCCATAATCTGATAGAAGCGGAACAGCTTCTTGTTCATTCGAGGAAAGTCTCCACATTCAAGTTGTGCCACACCAAGAAATCCCAGATAGTCCGTATGCCTTCACGGATTCGAAGTCGTCTCGGACAACGCTTCTTCTTTCATGTCATTGTAGAAGGCGGCACGGGGCGGGAGTTGCGTCTCGTTCAGGCGGCCGAGACTGGTCATGTAGCTATACGGAAAATGACCTTTGGTTTGGGTACAGTCGTAGGCTTTGACCCACTGATCGTAACTGTAGTTGGGTGCCAGATAATTTTGAACATCTAAGAACCGGAGCCTGGTGGTGGAGAGGGCCACGTGGTCGTTGGTCTTCTTAATCTTCTACGGACCTAAATTGGTCATCTTCCACGGCTTTCGCTGTGGGCCATCGCAATATAAATGATACAGTGATGTGTATGTATCCACCTTCACTGGATTTGAAGGAAACTATAGATAGCCCTACCGGCACATTATATTTATACCTATATCTCTATCAAATTGAAGCGGGCCTTCTCTCTCATCGATTTTATGACAGAAGAGATGATTACATTTTCGACATCGTAAACTATACCGTTCTGGACAGTAATATTCCAGTGGGACCTGCATATGGCGTATACATATCTCGCCTAGTAGCATTTGCCAGATCCTGTGTTAAATGTGACGAATTTAATCAACGTCACAAATTTCTCAAATTTGGCGATACATATGGCATGTTGATAGCAAAATACGAACGTAGCGTGCAAGATTTACGTTTCAATTTGGTGGTATTGGTGACCCGTTCCACCATCCATTCGGTGTTGGGGCGTTGACGTTGCGCCCATTCCAAGGGATCCAATTGGTCCACTTGAGTCAGTACCGTCTCCAGGGTCGCACGATTAATGATGTTTTTTTAAATTGAAATTTATTCACCAAAATATACATCAAAGTGGTAGATACCAATGACTGCCGTGTTGATGTTTTAAAATATATATGAGTAAAAAAGCCTGGAAATACAATTTGGCGGGAATAAACCCCAAATGGGTTTGCTCCATTCCAGTAAGGTCTTAAATGGCATCGGTAGAAATATGAGGAATCATATGGCTGAAGAATAAAAGATTTCACGCACTGACAAAAATGGACCAGTCATTACAATGCATCAATTCGTAATGAAATAGGATTGACTTTTGATTTAAAAAGTGATGTTGATTGAATGTCTTTCATTGATGGGGACAGTTTGTTCCACTCTCGAGGTCCTGTAACTTTGAGGGTGTAAAATGATAAATTGAAACAATAGATGGGTTTATATATCTTGAGCAGGTTTCCCCTGGTCCGATAATAATGAATACCAGATTGCTTAGTAAAATAGGACTGGAAAATTTGTGGCAGTAATCAATAAACAGGGGCGAGGTGTGGTCTAACTTTCTAGATAATGTTATCACTCTTAGCTCTCGTTTCTGGGGAGTTATCAATGGCTGTAGGTGAGTGATGTAGGTATTTCCTCATAGAACATTACAGTAATTAAATTAGCCTGGTGAACGATACCCTGATGTTTATAATTCATCGGGTGCTTCACGACTTGGCTGGTTTCCTTATGACGCAGTGAATTGCCGTACGCCAGATTCAAGTTGAAGGCCGTAGATTGGTCTGAGAAAATAGCTTCCTCATAGTTGGACAGCTGACCTAGGTCGACCAACCGGAAATTATAGTGGTGGTAAAGCGCCCGATGACGTATGAAGCATTGGCGAATATGGGACCAATGGCGCCGGTAGGTGTCATTCACTACACTGGAATTCGGCATTACATTAGAAGGGATATCCACCGGTCATCGAAGAAACGGTCGTCAACAATGGAGCATCTGGATGCCGGATCAGAAGGCGGACAGGGCTGTGTGCGTCCATGGATGGTTCGCTGATGGTGTGTCACTTGACTGTGCAGTTTGAAACGGCGACCACTCCTCGCATGGATGCTTGGGTGTCCCATGGACTGTCCGTTCGTGGCGCCATAGATTTTTCAGGCGATCAAATATTTTCCCACAGGTCTTACAGGCATACCGTACGCCGTTTTGAATGGACGACACGTGGCGTCGTAAATGATTTGGAACAGGTGACTGGTCTGACAGTCAAGCATCGTGAAGCAGCCTTTACAACTGACGTTCCAGGATTTGTCGAGGTATTAATCAATAACCGAGGATTGCAGAGGTATTCTTCAGTGTCCGGGAATTGCCGAAGTCTTTTTAACTGTCCGAGAACTGCCGTGGTATTGTTCACTGATTGCCGAGGTATTGCTCACTGATTGCCGAGGTATTATTCCGAGAACTACCGAGGTATTATTCACTGTCCGAAACTTGCCGAGGTTGACTGTTCACTGTGTATTGTTCAATGTTGGGGAAATAACTCTATGTGTTGATCGTCAATCACAATATTCACTTCTCATATCACCACTGGTGACAGTATACAGTGTAGGTTGTGGAATTCGTGGAATGACGTGACGTAGCTTCATGAGAACTTTGAGAAAATGAATACAGATTTCCAAAATCGAGCTTTATTGACAGATCCAACGACCAACGTATCATCAACGTATTTTTCATCCACCAATCACAGACGCACCTCACGGATGGCATGCCAACGTACAGGATGTCCTGGAGTGACGTAGGCCAAACGTAGTGACGTAGGCTAAACGTAGCGGCCGCCATCTTGACATCGCTATTTTGGACACGTAGGCCCAACGCAACCTACATATAGGGCTAATTCCCCTTCTGTCAGTCGATCGACCCTGCCCTCATTCAATTGTACAGGACGAAAAAACGCCTTGACATTCTCGGCACAGTGGGATTTCACCAAGCCCATGTACATGTAGCGTTTGACGGAGATTAAAATTGCGAGATTATCCGAACTGCTCTGTATCGCAACAACTTGAATTAACCAAATGCAGCACATTTGAGGGATTCGGCAGACAAATGAAAACAAACAAACCACCGCTAATTAAATAAATGTTAATATCTTTACAAAAACAACACCACATCAAAGCAGTAATGGCCGTTTGTTTGAAAACAATTCAGCAATGTTTGTTTTTCGAAATCAATTAATGCTCACGCACATTTACATCTGTAAAATTGTATATCTCAGTATTTAGTATGCTTCATACAGGGCTAAATGTAAAGCGTATGCCGGCAGGGTCGATTGACTGGCAGAAGGGGAAATAGCCCTGTTTGGAGGTTGTTGACAGTGGGAATCACTGTGCGCCGTCTCATTTAACAAAGGAGTGTACCGGGTATAGAAGTCTCGTTAATTAAAAACAAATGTTTTATCCCATAAAAATGCGTGTGTTCAATAATAAAAAATGTGGAGGACTTAATTTTTTTTCTCAAAGGTGACAACGTACAATGTACATAGATTTGAACGTTCTTTGTTTGCCAGATCGATGCTTTATATTTTCCGGCAACATTCACATGAACAGCGAATGTCACGGAACTGCTGAAACAATAGTGGCGAGAGACAAGAAGATTCGGTTGACATCGTTCGAATGTTTTGAATTTTAACATAGGCGAATGGAGTCACATGCAATGCATCGACAAAGAGAGATAATTTGAATGGTGGTGGTTGAGATTGTACCATAAAATGTGAACAATCTATTTAAAAACATCGATCGTATACAAAGGAACACACATACCTGTTACTTGACAGAGCTTAATAAATAGTCCAGATGATGTGTGACATCGATCTAAACGTTGAATGTACGAACTGTGAAACAGCTGTTCTGAATATTCGTTCGATTTTCTGATTGGTTTTCGAGTGGACAACGATCAGATTTGTGCTTTGCTCGCTTCAATGAACAGTGTATTTCACAAAAAATAATTCAGTTTCTGGCCTGGTTCTAATGATTTAATTTTCTAAGGTATCCGACCGTCAATGTAACAAACACCGGCCTGTTTTAGTAATTCCTTTATATTTTTAAATACCATATTTCCATAGTGTGAGGAAGGTCACAGCAGGCGGAAAGTGATTTAAACCACTAAATGATACCAATTAAAAATGTTTTGATGACCAATTGAACATACGTTTATGGAACATTGTTCTCCATTTTTAATTTGATGTATAACATCCGGATAGCTTTCGAGTGTGGTCATTTATATAACGGTCTTCATCGATTTCTACACAAACAAATGTTGTCGCCACAATATCCAAGACAATGGACATCACGAGTTGTCACCCTTTACAATGAAGGTCGATGGTACGTACTACAGTACTGGGTCATATTTTATCGTTGGGTTGGGCAGTTTTATCATGGGTTATCACAATAGTTTTCTTCAAAAGAAAGTTCTTCAAATACAACTATAACAAAGATACTGCGAAAATATACTCGAATAGAAAGCACTGGCAATTTTTTTAAGCCTGGAACATAGCGCAGTAGTGAGACACAAGGCTGCCGAACGGCAGATCGTGAGATCGAATCCCAACAGGGTCGGGGTTTTTTCTGTCAATATTTTTTTTTAACAACCGGTATTAATTTTTTTCCGGTATATTTCTATATATATTTTTTTGTTTTGGACAAGCAAAGTATCAATTTTTATATATTTAATAAAATATCGATAATTAAAATTCATTGTCAACTATTCGGCTGAATAAGGGATCGTCCTTACCGATGTTTGTATGATAATCTTTCTTTTTCTGTATTTTGCAGGAGCTTATTCCATATAATTTGGATTAACAAAAAGTGACACAGCCTAATTGTGGCGTTTTCACGTTATTGTTGAGTTATAGTCTTGCACACTCAATATTTAACATTTACACATGTCCAGGATCTAAATGCACTGCACGTACAATGCACTGCACGTACAATACCATTTTCTTAATACTCTTTTCAACAGTTTCCAAAATACTCTGCAAAAACAACAATACTAGGTTCAATAACACCTTGTACCACTGTCATCCATTTAGGCATTCAAATTATGATAAAATATACCAAAGATACAAGCTGGATCTCCCATGAGTGGAGCAATGTTATTTCCAAGAGATGCTTCACCCATGTCGAAGAGATTTATAAGAAAGCAAAACATTTTTTATAAAGATTAGCTACCGTAACCAAATTATTTAGCATTTACAGTATAATGCAAAATATTTAGAAAATATGTGCGTTTGAAATCTCCAACAGTACTTTGGGTGTCACTATTCATTATACTAGCCAGACATGTCAGATTGTCATGTAAATCAAAGCCATTGCATCAAGTGCAGTGACTGCAGTCTATTCAGGAAATATGTCTTTGAAACGTAAAAGAGCGACAGGTTGCCCCTGACAAACCAGACTGGCCTAAACTTGTGTAAGGGTTTCGAGGGGCTGGGTATTTTCACAATAATTTGGATCTAGATTCTATAGTTGACCTGTATTTACAAGGCCAGTGTGTTGATTCCTTCAGCGTTTCACAATTCTTTCCCTCAGCTGTGAAAAAATATTTGCATATGAACTTGGGTATGTTCTAGACTGGCAAGACAGTTTGAGTATTTGAAAGGTTTAGGTGTTTTTACCATCAAAGCCGTCATTCATCGATTCAATCAAAGTGTATCTACTGTAATTTCATGCCTCCACGTTCCTTTAAACCTCAGTACGAACATCTGAACTGTTAAAAAAAAAAAAGAAAAAAAAAAAAGAATCGAGAATATGTATGGAATAAAAGCTGTGGAGTGCAATCACGGCATCGATGTACCGACGTGTTTTCCATCAATTACACCTCAACGATGTCATGTACTGGATGACCTGGGGCGACGTAGGCCAAACGTAGCGGTCGCCATCTTGAAAATCGCCATTTTGAACCCACGTAGGAACAACGTTGACCGGCCGCCTGATATTTGGATTTTTTACATTTTGCGAGGGGCCATCTCCACAAAAAATACTGCATAGCCCCAGTTGTATGGTTCGTAATTCTACGAGGGGTGATCTCCAGAGAAAATACTGCATAGATCTGGGTGTATGGTTCGTATGACTCAGCCATTTTTGACACTCGGACAACCCCGGGAATAACGTCACCGAATGTGACCTTTGACCCCAGAATTGCCCCTTGACACCGGGAATGACGTCACCGGATGTGACCTTTGTCCCGAATGTGACCTTTGACCCCAGAAATGCACCTTGACACCGGGAATGGCGTCATCGAATGAGACCTTTGTCTCGGATGTGACGTCATCAGCCTCAGCCTCAATAAGGCAGAATTTCCACTCTTACTACTACTGACAGAATAAAGAAAAACGGTTCAGAACTCTCTCTTGTGGTGTAGAACTCTATCTCGTACTGTGTGAGCAAGTCTCAGAGCCGGTCAATTTCTTCAGCATTTGGATATGTATTTCGTTTATACGTATCAACTATTTGGCCCCTAGGTTCAATCATACATACATAAAAATTTCCCATCATACACAAAAATGCAACATGAACAGTTCTGCACCGGTCCAACTACTAATACAAGAAAACAGAACACTTACATTATGCACAGTACACTTCCCACCGAAATTCCTCCGCCTCCCCCAATGGGGGGTTTGCTCCCCGCACATGCATACCTTCCCGTATATTTCAGAAACTGTGAAGATTATAGAGAAATGATATACATTGATATTATCAAATAGCTGCTGATGAAATTGAGAAGCTTCGAACATAGACATGAATAAGAATCACTGATTTGTATATCTGAAGAAGATTGAATTTACAACACGTCCCGTCATATAGGTCAATCGAGTAACCGATTAGGGTAGGTCTGCCTGAACCGTAACATGCCTGAGGGGCAGGGGCATTATGGCCTCCCTATCAAACTTTCTGCCGTATCTCCACAAAAAGACGGAATTGAGGGCTTACACTCCCAGACTTTTTGGGCCTACATACATAACCCCCCTCCCAGATAGAGGATAAGGGATAAATTCAAAATGTGGGATACCCGAAAATTGATGTTTCCGTCATTTTTCTTCAAAAATTCCAGCTGTCTGCGAGGAAAGGTGGGTAAAAACTATTTTATTTCCCACCAGACCATTTTTGCAAAGTTATCATGTAGTTTTGTTTTTTTTGTAAAGAAAAATCTGACGTCATCAAAAAATCCATTTTTGATTTCAGAATATTTTCCAATAGGACTCTACCCATGCGGTAAGTTTCAGCCCCACAGTTCAAGGGGTAAGACGTCCACAGGTCTGGGCAGGTCCCAAAAAAACCAGGTCAGGCAGATTGAAGGAATGTAAGTGTCTACAAGCATGGGGCTATACATATTAGCTACTTTTCAGGGGGAACTCGAAATTGTAGCGTATATCCTACTGTCCTCGAGTAGAACAACGATACGCGTCAATATCCAGCAGTCAAAAGTGCGAACATTTAATGGGAAACTTACACAATTACATTAAAGCGTACCATCAGTAAATCAGCACACAGAATGTTCCCACTGAATATACTAGGTAACGTTACAAGGTAACGACAGTCGATGGCTTGTATTACTGCATGAAACAAGCCCTTTGTTGCAATATAACATTCTTTGTGAGAGATTATTTCCAACAAATGCATAATGTTGTAATTTTCATGCAACCTTGAGTGATTCTTCTATCCCCCTCGGTGTAGATTTACTTAATCAATATTTGCCCAGGAATGCCCTTTCAGGTAAAAGTGGTAATTCCAGGTGATTCTCTTGTCTGTAATAGCGAGTCTAGATCAAATATTTCACGAGTTCTATCGAAATTCTCCAATTGTAAGCAATACGAGAATATCGTTCTCTGTGAGACTTACATAATGTAACGATTTTTCTTCCCCAGTGGCAGTGACGGTTCCTGGGTCCGAAGTTTCGTCACACACCAGTGCAACGTGACTGATCCTGGAAAACACGCATCAGTCAACGATTATATCTTATTCATTTCATTTATTCACCAAAATAATCATATGAATTGAACAACAATAAAACAAAGGCGTGAATAAAACACTATAGGGGCTTGTCCTATCCCAGAAAAAAAGATATTCAAATTCATGGTGTTAATTCTGGTGAAAATTATCAAGTTACATATAGTCAATGTTCAATTTATAAACAAAAATAAACAAATAAGGTATAAATATGTCCATTAGTTCCGAACTCCACGAACTTTACGAATATAGTAATTTTTAGAAAAAGATGCCATGATTTTCAACAATATGGATTTTAATTTCAGCATTTGAGATAAGAAGGTATATTGTTTCAGAGTGCTGGGCATTTGAATGTGGTGTTGTAAATGGATAGATCAGAAAAAATATATATATGGTGATAAAACTGTATAGTCTAGCTGGGTATCTGTTAACAAGCCAAAGTTTTGTGAAAAATGAATTATATTTCATGGAAATTAGTTCTGAATGATTGCAAAAATTTTTAACAAACAGCAGCAATAGATATTCGTTTAATTGCTTGCTGGATAACATTTTTAATCGGGTATGTATAAGCATATAAGCTGTATGCTCCAATTTGCTGAGGATGTGATCAATCGTATTGCCCTTTTCTGAAGGACTTGCAGGGGGTTAAGATGGCTTGCATGAGTATTTCCCCAGACAATATTACTATATCTTAAGTGAGTAAATATAAAAAATAATACAGGTAAATAGAGAGTTTTTTGCTTGAGCAATCTTTTGTGTGATAAATGATAGCAATATTACGGTGGATTCGTTTACACAGTTCTGTGATATGCGACGTCTGCTTGAGGCTTTCGTTAAAGTTTACACCCAAAGATGTCAACTTTCTTTATTGCAGCCTTTTTACTTGAAAACTTGCAGGCATTTCCTGGACATGGACAAAACGAAACTTCGTGACTGAGCGGTTACAGCTGAGCTATTTATCTGAACTCACATTACTGTCTCGGACATACCATATTTAACTCTCTCGGACATACCATATTTAACTCTCTCGGACATACCATATTTAACTCTCTCGGACATACCATATTTAATCGCAAACTAGTTAGATTCTTCCCCAGCTAAATGTGTGGCGGAACAGCTATCCATTCATGTGCGTAGATTAAGCAATTCATCAGTGATCAGTGACGTTTGCTGGACAAATTTATAGAGGTATTTCTTGCTGCAGGTGATTGCTTTCAATGGTAAAACAGCCGAGAGCTCTTCCCATCCATATCCTGGTATAGACTGTCTCGCCATGGTTTTATCTATTCATACATTTATTTATTTCGGTTTTGAGCTCGCGAACCGTTGTTTATCGGATCGGAAACTGGAGTTCGAAAACTGGAGTTCTTTGATTTACAGACATTCGGAACAATTATAACGGAACACGATCCTCTGTACAGTGGCAATCACGCTACAATAGCCATCTTGTTATCGGGCAGCGGAGAAGTCGCACACGTCAGATTAAACGATGACACAGCCGTCATAGTATCCCCACAAAGAGGAGTGGGCTTTTAGCAAAGCCAAGCCATCTTATTTTAACCATCGTGTGGCGTACTATATGAATAATATTCGAATTTTTGAACATCGTGTAGTGCGTACCTCAGCGTCCCTGCCATGGCGGCCGAATACAATATCTCTACAGCACCGTCAGGCCCTGTCACGAAGGTGGCGGAGTCTTGTGTTCCGATGTTGATATACTGTCTCGGGATAAGAGGCTGTATCTGGCATACCTAAATCAAAGAGGAAATGATACTTAGCCATATATCCAATGTTGATATACTGTTTCGGGATAAGAGGATGTATCTGGCATACATAAATCAAAGAAGAAAATGATACTTAGCCATATAGCGAACAATTTTACAATACTGGGCAAAAAAATGTCTTATATGAAATAAAAAAAGTTAACTGAACTTAATATTCTCCTCTGTTGAGAACATATTTGCGTGGAGTTGAACTGAGAAAATTTTATCATTTTTGTTGATAATCTTCCTGATGAGCAACTTTCCCCCAAAAATTCAATATTGAAGAACATTATCTGTTTTCTTAGGGGAATGACAAGCTCACTTTGCCTTCAACGTTTTCATATTTTCGGAGCGTTTGATATAAACTCAATAATTGAATCCCTTCAGAAAAAATTATTTCCAGTGAGGCTATCCCTGCAACGCGTTTGTGTATCTTCAAGTGTTTTACATTTGTACATACTATGCCATTGCTTTGATTCAAGCCAACCGTCGATGTGAAGGAATAAAAGTTACTCTTAGTTTCAGTGAAATAATGTTTGGGCAAAAATGTCCACTTGGACCATTGCAGAAATACTGTTTCTTTTGTTATGACACAATCAGACATTCACTATTTTAGAATTGCAGATGGCCGTTATGCCATCTTATGATAAGATATCCGCCTACAAGTTTGGGGGAAGGATCTTTGACACTAGGGTTCTCAATAACTAATCTACTAGGGTTTAATGACAAGATAGGGCAATCCATCTCAAGATGGACAGACCCAACATGGTTAGCATGGTTTCATGTTCGCAGACCATTTGAATCAATAAATAAATAAATAAACTACGAATGCTACCACAGAGCAATTCATCTCAAATATTTCACGCCCCAACTGCGAATGCCAAATACACGACTACACATCGCAAAAATAATGTTTGGGCAAAATGTTCACTTGGACCATTGCAGAAATACTGTTTCTTTTGTTATGACACAATCAGACATTCACTATTTTAGAATTGCAGATGGCCGTTATGCCATCTTATGATAAGATATCCGCCTACAAGTTTGGGGGAAGGATCTTTGACACTAGGGTTCTCAATAACTAATCTACTAGGGTTTAATGACAAGATAGGGCAACCCATCTCAAGATGGACAGACCCAACATGGTTAGCATGGTTTCATGTTCGCAGACCATTTGAATCAATAAATAAATAAATAAACTACGAATGCTACCACAGAGCAATTCATCTCAAATATTTCACGCCCCAACTGCGAATGCCAAACACACGACTACACATCGCAAAAAGGTAACCCCCACTAACAAGCCAAAACATGGTAACACATGTCAAGGGGGTAACCTCCTAACTACAGCAAGGAGCAGCCGATCTCAAAACAGTCTCGTCCCAACTGTGAATACTAACACAGGTAACCCAGCTCAAGACGATCATGCCCCAACCACGAATACTAACACAGGGTTTCAATGTACAAAAAGTCTCTCTTATCCGATTTTCACCAGGATAAACATATATTTACCGTGTTTAATGCTCGGGGATAAATTTATATTGCACCATTCTCTGGTGTTATTCGGCAGAAGTGGGCATTCGTGCTCTGGTCAAAGACGTTATCTCAGGCGGTAACATTGATACAAATTGTTTCGACCATTTGAGCAGTCTGCTCAAACTCAGACAGAATCAGATTTTGACTGATCTACATCAAAACTTCTAACCGGTGTGGAAGGAGAGAATGTCACATGAAACAATGCGCATTTTAATAGATTCTCTTCGGGTATTGCCAATCAGGAAACAGTGATTCAGTGGGGGACCGGACATTTGTTCCTGCCGGACATTCTTTCATCTTACATGGTTAACAGAACATATCATTTTTTGTGGGATGTGATGTGGCTTTTTGTGTCCCTCTATGGTCAGCCGCCTGGTGTCATAGAAAATGTGGTCGTGGCTGCTCGACGGCCTCTGGTGTCATAGTGAATGCGACCGTGGCTGCTCGAGGGTTTGTCCTGTATGGCTAGATGACTGGTGTCATAGAGGATGTGGTGCCTGCCCTTTATGATCAGTCGACTGGTGTCATAGAGAACATTGCCCTGGCTGCTCGAGGACCTGTCCTGTATGGACAGTCGACTGGTGCCATAGAGGATGTTGCCGTGGCTGCTCGAAGGCTTTCCTCTATTGTCAGCAGACTAATGTCATAGAGGATGTGGCCGTGGCTGCTCGAAGGCTTTCCTCTATTGTCAGCAGACTAATGTCATAGAGATGTGGCCGTGGCTGCTCGAAGGCTTTCCTCTATTGTCAGCAGACTAATGTCATAGAGGATGTGAGCGTGGCTGCTCGAAGGCTTTCCTCTATTGTCAGCAGACTAATGTCATAGAGCATGCGGCCGTGGCTGCTCGAAGGCTTTCCTCTATTGTCAGCAGACTAATGTCATAGAGGACGTGGCCGTGGCTGCTCGAAGGCTTTCCTCTATTGTCAGCAGACTAATGTCATAGAGGATGTGGCCGTGGCTGCTCCAGAGTTTGTCCTGTATGGTCAGACGACTGATGCCATAGAAGATGTGGCCGTGGCTGCTCGAGGGTTTGTCTTGTATGGTCAGACGACTGGTGCCATAGAAGATGTGGCCGCGGCTGCTCGAGGGTTTGTCTTGTATGATCAGACGACTGGTGTCATAGAAGATGTGGCCGTGGATGCTCGAGGGTTTGTCTTATGTGGTGGTCAGACGACTTCTGTCATTGAAGATGTGGCCGTGGCTGATCGAGGGTTTGACCTGTATGGTCAGACGACTGGTGTCATAGAAGATGTGGCCGTGGCTGCTCGAGGGTTTGTCTTGTATGGTCAGACGACTGGTGCCATAGAAGATGTGGCCGTGGATGCTCGAGGGTTTGTCCTGTATGGTCAGTCGACTGGTGCCATAGAAGATGTGGCCTTGGATGCTCGAGGGTTTGTCTTGTATGGTCAGACGACTGGTGCCATAGAAGATGTGGTCGTGGATGCTCGAGGACCTGTCATGTATCGTCAGTCGACTGGTGCCATAGAAGATGTGGCCGTGGATGCTCGAGGGTTTGTCCTGTATGGTCAGTCGACTGGTGCCATAGAAGATGTGGCCGTGGATGCTCGAGGGTTTGTCCTGTATGGTCAGACGACTGGTGTCATAGAGGACGTGGCCATGGCTGCTCGAGGACTTGTCCTGTATGATCAAATGATTGGTGTCATAGAGGATGTGGCCGTGGATGCTCGAGGGTTTGTCCTGTGTGGTCAGTCGACTGGTGCCATAGAAGATGTGGCCGTGGATGCTCGAGGGTTTGTCCTGTATGGTCAGTCGATTGGTGCCATAGAAGATGTGGCCGTGGATGCTCGAGGGTTTGTCCTGTATGATCAGTCGACTGGTGCCATAGAAGATGTGGCCGTGGATGCTCGAGGGTTTGTCCTGTATGGTCAGTCGACTGGTGCCATAGAAGATGTGGTCGTGGATGCTCGAGGACCTGTCATGTATCGTCAGTCGACTGGTGCCATAGAAGATGTGGCCGTGGATGCTCGAGGGTTTGTCCTGTATGGTCAGTCGACTGGTGCCATAGAAGATGTGGCCGTGGATGCTCGAGGGTTTGTCCTGTATGGTCAGTCGACTGGTGCCATAGAAGATGTGGCCGTGGATGCTCGAGGGTTTGTCCTGTATGGTCAGTCGACTGGTGCCATAGAAGATGTGGCCGTGGATGCTCGAGGGTTTGTCCTGTATGGTCAGACGACTGGTGCCATAGAAGATGTGGCCGTGGATGCTCGAGGGTTTGTCCTGTATGGTCAGTCCACTGGTGCCATAGAAGATGTGGCCGTGGATGCTCGAGGGTTTGTCCTGTATGGTCAGTCGACTGGTGCCATAGAAGATGTGGCCGTGGATGCTCGAGGGTTTGTCCTGTATGGTCAGTCAACTGGTGTCATAGAAGATGTGGCCGTGGATGCTCGAGGGTTTGTCCTGTATGGTCAGTCGACTGGTGCCATAGAAGATGTGGCCGTGGATGCTCGAGGGTTTGTCCTGTATGGTCAGACGACTGGTGCCATAGAAGATGTGGCCGTGGATGCTCGAGGGTTTGTCCTGTATGATCAGTCGACTGGTGCCATAGAAGATGTGGCCGTGGATGCTAGAGGGTTTGTCCTGTATGGTCAGTCGATTGGTGCCATAGAAGATGTGGCCGTGGATGCTCGAGGGTTTGTCATGTATCGTCAGTCGACTGGTGCCATAGAAGATGTGGCCGTGGATGCTCGAGGGTTTGTCCTGTATGGTCAGACGACTGGTGCCATAGTAGATGTGGGCGTGGATGCTCGAGGGTTTGTCCTGTATGGTCAGTCGACTGGTGCCATAGAAGATGTGGCCGTGGATGCTCGAGGGTTTGTCCTGTATGGTCAGACGACTGGTGCCATAGAAGATGTGGCCGTGAATGCTCGAGGGCTTGTCCTGTATGGTCAGTCGACTAGTGCCATAGAAGATGCGGCTGTGGATGCTCGAGGGTATGTCCAGTATATTCAGTCGACTGGTGCCATAGAAGATGCGGCCGTGGATGCTCGAGGGTATGTCCTGTATATTCAGTCGACTGGTGCCATAGAAGATGTGGCCGTGGATGCTCGAGGGTTTGTCCTGTATGGTCAGTCGACTGGTGCCATAGAAGATGTGGCCGTGGATGCTCGAGGGTTTGTCCTGTATGGTCAGACGACTGGTGCCATAGAAGATGTGGCCGTGGATGCTCGAGGGTTTGTCCTGTATGATCAGTCGACTGGTGCCATAGAAGATGTGGCCGTGGATGCTAGAGGGTTTGTCCTGTATGGTCAGTCGATTGGTGCCATAGAAGATGTGGCCGTGGATGCTCGAGGGTTTGTCATGTATCGTCAGTCGAC
The DNA here is from genome assembly GCA_036873755.1 of Hanleya hanleyi. NCBI lineage: Eukaryota > Metazoa > Mollusca > Polyplacophora > Lepidopleurida > Hanleyidae > Hanleya > Hanleya hanleyi. Next base: position 15,098 of record JAVTVY010020122.1, read on the forward strand.
TGGTGCCATAGAAGATGTGGCCGTGGATGCTCGAGGGTTTGTCCTGTATGGTCAGACGACTGGTGCCATAGTAGATGTGGGCGTGGCCGTGGATGCTCGAGGGTTTGTCCTGTATGGTCAGTCGACTGGTGCCATAGAAGATGTGGCCGTGGATGCTCGAGGGTTTGTCCTGTATGGTCAGTCGACTGGTGCCATAGAAGATGTGGCCGTGGATGCTCGAGGGTTTGTCCTGTATGGTCAGTCGACTGGTGCCATAGAAGATGTGGCCGTGGATGCTCGAGGGTTTGTCCTGTATGGTCAGTCGACTGGTGCCATAGAAGATGCGGCCGTGGATGCTCGAGGGTATGTCCTGTATATTCAGTCGACTGGTGCCATAGAAGATGTGGCCGTGGATGCTCGAGGGTTTGTCCTGTATGGTCAGTCGACTGGTGCCATAGATGTGGCCGTGGATGCTCGAGGGTTTGTCCTGTATGGTCAGTCGACTGGTGCCATAGAAGATGTGGCCGTGGATGCTCGAGGGTTTGTCATGTATCGTCAATCGACTGGTGCCATAGAAGATGTGGCCGTGGATGCTCGAGGGTTTGTCCTGTATGGTCAGACGACTGGTGCCATAGAAGATGTGGCCGTGGATGCTCGAGGGTTTGTCCTGTATGGTCAGTCGACTGGTGCCATAGAAGATGTGGCCGTGGATGCTCGAGGGTTTGTCCTGTATGGTCAGACGACTGGTGCCATAGAAGATGTGGCCGTGAATGCTCGAGGGCTTGTCCTGTATGGTCAGTCGACTAGTGCCATAGAAGATGCGGCTGTGGATGCTCGAGGGTATGTCCAGTATATTCAGTCGACTGGTGCCATAGAAGATGCGGCCGTGGATGCTCGAGGGTATGTCCTGTATATTCAGTCGACTGGTGCCATAGAAGATGTGGCCGTGGATGCTCGAGGGTTTGTCCTGTATGGTCAGTCGACTGGTGCCATAGAAGATGTGGCCGTGGATGCTCGAGGGTTTGTCCTGTATGGTCAGTCGACTGGTGTAATAGAAGATGTGGCCGTGGATGCTCGAGGGTTTGTCCTGTATGATCAGTCGACTGGTGCCATAGAAGATGTGGCCGTGGATGCTCGAGGGTTAGTCCTGTATGCCATAGAAGATGTGGTCGTGGATGCTCGAGGGTTTGTCCTGTATGGTCAGACGACTGGTGGTATAGAAGATGTGGCCATGGATGCTCGAGGGTTTGCCCTGTCTGGTCAGTCGACTGGTGCCATAGAAGATGCTGCCGTGGATGCTCGAGGGTTTGCCCGGTATGGTCAGACGACTGGTGTCATAGAAGATGTAGCCGTGGCTGCTCGAGGACCTGTTCTGTATGGATTGGTGTCATATAGGATGTGGCCGTGGATGCTCGAGGGTATGTCCTGTATAGTCAGTCGACTGGTGCCATAGAAGATGTGGCCGTGGATGCTCGAGGGTTTGTCCTGTATGGTCAGACGACTGGTGCCATAGAAGATGTGGCCGTGGATGCTCGAGGGTTTGTCCTGTATGGTCAGTCGACTGCTACCATAGAAGATGTGGCCGTGGATGCTCGAGGGTTTGTCCTGTATGGTCAGTCGACTGGTGCCATAGAGGATGTGGCCGTGGATACTCGAGGGTTTGTCCTGTATGGTCAGACGTCTGGTGCCATAGAAGATGTGGCCGTGGATGCTCGAGGGTTTGTCCTGTATGGTCAGTCGACTGGTGCCACTGAGGATGTGGCCGTGGATGCTCGAGGGTTTGTCCTGTATGGTCAGTCGACTGGTGCCATAGAAGATGTGGCCGTGGATGCTCGAGGGTTTGTCATGTATCGTCAGTCGACTGGTGCCATAGAAGATGTGGCCGTGGATGCTCGAGGGTTTGTCCTGTATGGTCAGACGACTGGTGCCATAGAAGATGTTTCCATGGATGCTCGAGGGTTTGTGCTGTATGGTCAGTCGACTGGTGCCATAGAAGATGTGGCCGTGGATGCTCGAGGGTTTGTCCAGTATGGTCAGTCGACTGGTGCCATAGAAGATGTGGCCGTGGATGGTCGAGGGTTTGTCCTGTATGGTCAGCCGACTGGTGTCATAGAAGATGTGGCCGTGGATGCTCGAGGGTTTGTCCTCTATGGTCAGTCGACTGGTGCCATAGAAGATGTGGCCGTGGATGCTCGAGGGTTTGTCCTGTATGGTCAGTCGACTGGTGCCATAGAAGATGTGGTCGTGGATGCTCGAGGGTTTGTCCTGTATGGTCTGTCGACTGGTGCCATAGAAGATGGGGTCGTGGATGCTCGAGGGTTTGTCCTGTATGGTCAGACGACTGGTGGTATAGAAGATGTGGCCATGGATGCTCGAGGGTTTGCCCTGTATGGTCAGTCGACTGGTGCCATAGAAGATGCTGCCGTGGATGCTCGAGGGTTTGTCCGGTATGGTCAGACGACTGGTGTCATAGAAGATGTGGGCTTGGATACTCGAGAGTTTGTCATGTATGGTCAGACGCCTGGTGTCATAGAGGATGTAGCCGTGGCTGCTCGAGGACCTGTTCTGTATGGATTGGTGTCATATAGGACGTGGTCGTGGATGCTCGAGGACCTGTCCTGTATTTTCAGTCGACTGGTGCCATGGAGGCCGTGGCTGCTCGAAGGCTTTCCTGTATGGTCAGTAGATTAATGTCATATAGGATGTGACCCTGGCTACTAGAGGGGCTATCGTGTATGATCAGCCGACTATTATCGCGGAGGATGGTGATTCGATTCGCATGAGAGTCAGTCTTTTGATAACTCATGGATGGAAACATCTGAAAACAGCAAAGATCTATGTTCTCTTGCCAGTATCACTGAAACTATTGCTCATGTTGCCTGAGGCAAAGACTCAAGTGGTATAAGGTTGAAACAATTTCATCGTCCACTATGATTCGGCCACCAGGTTTGTCACCACTCATGTGATATCCGCTTAAAACGTATTACGCTTCACCCACATTGGGAAGAGGACCGCCAAAATAATGTAGGTAACTGATGTATACACACCTGATATGTGAGGTATATATACTTGAATGTCCAGCTATTCGTTAAAAACATGTTCTTGAAATGATTCAAAAAAGGTCGAAATATGAACTACCACAATGAACGTTAAATCATCACCCGGAGTAACCAACACTGATTTACTATGTTCAGTAATCGGTGGATATAATGGGTTAGCCATTACGCCAGCATCTTTTCCAACAACATTATATGCTATATGGTGAAATTCTCTTGGTGGACCTTTCGTCCCCTTTTCGTCCCCGAGGCTTGGACTAATCATTGTGATTGTAGTTTGGGACTTAACACGGTGGAAAATGAAGCGCTTGGTCGGCGTCGGACTTCACAGACTTGTGGTTTAGATAAGAATTTGCATTGTACTGATATTTTCCCCGTTTGGACCGTTTCTTCCGTCGTTTATCGCTTTCCATCAGATGATTATTCAGGAGCTATTACATCATTGCTCTCGGATATTTGCATCTACATGTAATACCACCCATGGCGGTATAGTGGCCGTCTGGGCAAATAATTCAATATGTCCACAAGAACATCTACAATTAAAGCGTGGCTGAGATACAAATCCTAACAGGGATCATTTTTGGTTTTGTGATGTTCTTAGATATGCAGTCAGAATATTGGCCTGTGTGGCATATGACTTCTTTTCAGTACGCCGACATCATTGCCCACCACTCTAGTTATTTTGCGTTTAATCGAGATCATAGAGACTGGTTTGATACTGAATACTGATCTTAATACACTATCCCCATAGCTGGAATTTGGAACGGATCTGATACAGATGGTTGATAGGAAAGATGGAAATAAACTATATCTACCACTGCATTTTCAGTACCAGATTTGACATCTTATTGATCCTTCGTCGGGTATATATATAAGGACTTGCGTCAATGCTCTAAATTTACGAAACAGTTGCATTGCAAAGTACTATGTCTTCGTCATTGCACAAGTACTATGTCTTCATCACTGCACAAGTACTATGTCTTCATCATTGCACAAGTACTATGTCTTCATCATTGCACAAGTACTATATCTTCATCATTACACAAGTACCATGTCTTCATCATTGCACAAGTACTATGTCTTCATCATTGCACAAGTACTATATCTTCATCATTGCACAAGTACTATGTCTTCATCATTGCACAAGTACTATGTCTTCATCATTGCACAAGTATTATGTCTTCATCATTTTTTTTCAGATGAGACTATTATGATGAGGAAATGTTTACTTAGGCAAAATTTTTGCCTTCGAACTGTTGTTGTATTTGACAGTGTTCTCATTGGACTTAGTAAGTTGTTCATTCACACTTGTCACACATTTATCCCTTTAACTCCATTATTTGTTTTCTGAAGTTTTACAAAGAAAACCGTTTACTCATTGAAAACTATTCAAAGGAATGAGAATTTGAAAATTAGTATAATTGTTTCGAATTAGACAGAGGACAGAGCGGTACCTCATCTTGATTAATAATATTTTAGTTGCTGATTTCAGGCTTTGGCAGCCATTTTCCATGTTTTTGACTGTTTATCCCAGTAGATTATCTCCCTTTCCTAAGTTAAGAGATAGAGATTTCCTTTACACGTCTTCTGACTGGGAATTTTACGCAGGGACATCCATCCAGTTTGATAAAAAAAATGATAAAAAAATGGGGTAGACATTGTGATTATGTTCAAACAGTTAGAAGTTCAATACTATTTATATAACTTTTTTTATAAATATGATTCACAACAAGGGATATTCCCTATATTTTCCGGGTTATCAAGTGAAGCATGGGCCAGTCAATTGGTCTGAAAATAATTTTTAAAAATGCACACGATCCTATACATTTCTCTTTGTTTTGCCTCATATTGCACAATCATGAATGCAACAACACACATTACTGGAAACGTCAATTTCTTTGATTCACCACCAGCGGACATCCTTAATGTTTAGAGAGTGAAATTCTCCAGTTTTGTTAGATTGAAATAAAAAACATTTCACAGAAGAAGTATAGTCGTCAGATCCGACAGTCAGCAGTCAGCCGTCGTCCACAAAATAATTTCCGCATCAATAATTCGTAGGCCGTTTCGTGCGACTGTTGGCATCAGTTCCAAATATGCATAAAATAGAAAATAAAAATAAAAAAGACAATAAATAAAACAAGGGAAATATAGTCAAAAACACTGATCTGAACCAAATTAAAAAAAAATGAAGCATAGTTATTATGCTGAAAGTGTACTTAACTTGGCTAAGTCATCAGTTGAGCGAAAAATTTCACTACTCAAAAATTTAATGTTTCAGAATGGATTTTATGAAAACATGCATCCAAATCGATCTTACAGCCAAAATATTTACAGTCTATAATCCTGAAGAGCTAAATTTTCAAATGCGCATATGTATTGTTACATCGTTCTTACAATAAAACCCAAAAGTTAACTGTGTGTGAACGTTCGGTTATTGGGATGGGGAGGTGCCGCAATACCTTAATATTCTTCTGCGACACAGTGAACCGCGAATGGTTGATCAGTTCACCTGTTTACCTGTTATTTTATCCATGTTATACTTTGTATATTCATTCAGAAGGAATGCTTCCCTAAAACACTTAAGATGATGTTTTGGTTATTAGCCAGGGTGATTCTAATTTATTATTAAGTGATTTGGATCTTGATATGTCAGATGCGACATGGGTTAGTGCCTTCGGAAATATAACAGAGATTGTATCTGAAATGCAGTGTCAAACATACACAAATATTGTCGTTAATAATGTTAATTAAGCTGGTATTATTAATCAAGCAATTCATGTACAGTATTAGTATTTTGTTCTTTCAATGTTATAACGTGCGCAAGGTGACAAATATGAAGGTATGTGAAGCAAACCATGCCCATATTTTGAATCTGGATAAAATAAAGTAGCAGACATGCTAATTTTGAATCAACTTTATTTACACAAAGGCGCTACATTGGGGACACAGTTCGTGATTGAGCGTGTCAATGTCATATGTTGAAGATATTTTTATCGTTATGGTTAAAGTTGTGCTAGTTTGCAGTCATTATGTACGATCATTCCGAACATTCTAAATAATGATGTTTGCTTCCGTTTGGGTGTCCAAACGCCTGTCTGGTTCATTTTCGAACAATTACTGATATCAATACAGTTCAGTTTTCGATAATTTATCACAGTAAGTCTCCGGCCGATACATTATCAGTCAACTCCGGTCTCAACTAACCTTGATCGTTTTGCTGCTCTGCCACAGGAAATCACAAGTTGAATTTACTTGAGGTATCTTCTAGGGTGTCTGTAATGTATGCAAAAAATAGCACCAGTAATGTGGATTGGTGAGATATTTAGGAAAGATTGGCAGGATTAAGTTTTGGCGATTAAAATGCCGCCATATGTCCCCATAGGAAAGCCTGTCTCGGCACCTCACAATTAAGATTAGAATACGGAGGATTCCCGGACATAGCATTGTTATCTCATCCGCGCTTTTAGTACAGATGTTCATGTGGAAACTATGAAGCAACCACACGGCCTCTAGCACCAGCTCGAGCGGAATTAGATACGCCAGCTCGAGAGCTGTGATGACAGATCAGAGCATTTAATTAACCCATCTGATATTATGGATGAGTATCGAGGGCCTCTGATAGAGTACCGCCTCAACGTGGAATAAACACAGTAAATACAAGTATACCCAGAAAAACTAACCTGTAATGCCCGACGACTTGTGGTAAATTGTCCACTCAACTAAAAAACCTACATATATGTATACGTGTACATGGAGGGCTTCGGGATCAACAGTCCACCAGAAAATCCCAACATATACGTATATTAAACTGTTGAGATATGCAAGAGGTCGGAAAAATTGACGGAGTCTGACGACTAGAAAGGAAAGCCTCTATCGGCACCTCACGTTCAGACTACAATACGCAGGATTTTCGGAGGTAGTCTAGGTGTCGCAGCCGCGTTTTTACTGCAGCTGTTCATGTGCAAACTATGAAGTAATCACACAGCTCCTAGCACCGGCTTAAGTTAAATTAGATACGCTAGCTCGAATGAGTGACTCATCTGATGTTAATGGATGAGTATCGAGAGTACCTGATGGAGTAAACATGGTGAATGCAAGAATACACAGAAAAGCTATCCTAAAATGCCCGACGTCGTGCGGTAACTTTCCCACCAAGATATTAAACCTACATATATTTGTCAAAGGGCATGTACACAGGGCGAGCCTCGGGGAATAACACTCCTTCAGTGAATGTGTATACCTTTTAATCTAAATCCAAAAAAAAATGTATGTGTTTATCTGTATTATCTTTAAAACAGGCCTAGGTATGGAGATAATGACTGATTTGTCACTTCACAGCCACCTTTGCCATTTTAAGCTATTCTTGGCGAAATGGGGATACAAAGCAACTATTAGTGTGCTAACGTTCCCGTCTTAGTGTCGATTAATGGGAAAATAAAGTCGTCATAGCATCATCACAAAGGAAATACTGGACTTGAGCAAAGTTACATCATGGTAATCATAGTACTGCGTGCTACCAAACGTTATGAATTCTCACGTATGCAATAGTGTGTGAACTTACCTGAGATGTTGGATGAATACGTTTCTCTGACTGGAAAACGGCACTGTCTTGAGTTTCGCTGTTGATTAAATTTGACCGAAATCCAGGCCATATCAGGCACACCGGAAATAGAGAGGAATATATACAATTAACATCTGGTTATTAAGCTACCATCTCCAGTCAATCTAACTAATTACTATGACATAATTCTACAGAATAATCAGATGTGATCATTAGGAGCCAAGTGTATATTTATGCTAAATTTTAGCGGATTACTTGTGTAAGAAATTTAGGGTGGGAGGTTAATTTAGGTATTGAGATGTCAAAATATGGGATTCTCTATACAAACGGATCTCTAACCTCATACATTGAGACCACATATAACCAGTATGCCAACTTTTGCTACTACAGCGTAAACGGCCTTACATACGCTTGCTATACGAATTAATTCACACACGATATTTACTCATGCAAAGGTTACTGACGTCATGATGAAATGGAAAGCTTCTACAGAAGTAAACGTTATTGCTGGTAACAATTCTTTCCCTTAAGGTAACACACCCAATAATATTCCGGTAACGTATCCTAAGGTATTCAAGTGGGAGAGAAAGTCCGTTGAAATATCCGGACATTCATTATTATGAAAATATAACCATACCTCATGTAAGAATCCATTCCTTCCACGGTTGGGATTCTCTGGGTCCTTCAGCGTATCAACATCCTACATAGGTCCCGTCTCTCCGAGTGAAAATTGGGCTTTCGCTATTGTCTCGCGAACGATATGCAAATGGGATCGGTGTTGAAAAAGCTGTTACGAATATGAGACCAACAGCTCTTACGAATATGAGATCAACAGCTGTTACGAATATGAGATCAACAGCTGTTAGGAATATGTGATCAACAGCTGTTACGAATATGAGACCAACAGTTGTTACGAATATGAGACCAACAGCTGTTACGAATATGAGACCAACAGCTGTTACGAATATGAGATCAACAGCTGTTACGAATATGAGATCAACAGCTGTTACGAATATGAGACCAACAGCTGTTACGAATATGAGACCAACAGCTGTTACGAATATGAGACCAACAGTAAACCTCATTCAAAAACTATGCATGACGTGCATCTCGCATATCAAGTTTGTCTATTTGACGATGCTCGAAAAATCTGCAAGGCTTCCTCCGGATATATAAAAATCCCTTCATGCATGAGATCATTACAGCTTAACACTAAATGTCTGTATTAACAATAGATGCTAGTCAAGCATTCCAAAGACAAAAGTGCACTGTTTTACACAGACTTACACCAACGACGTATATGGTTTATTCAAGCCTGGACTAAGAGGACAATGAGTTTAGATCATGCCCTGATTCTTACATTTATGTATAATATATATGGGACTGGGCATAAACGAAATGTAGAATCGCCATGCACAACATTATAAACCTCCAGAACACACCCATGCCAAAGGTAAGTCATAGCAAATTAAATAGACCTATTGTGGTCGCAATGTCATAGTTTTCTATTTCAATCAGTCATTGTGTTGATTAAACACAACAATTATGGAGTTTTCGAAGTGGTATACACATGTTTGTGTTTAGCCCACATTGTAATGATAATAATAATAAAATCTGTATTTAGACTGGCTAGCTTGTTTAGCTAAAAGCTAGTAAAGTTTAGAAGTGAAATTTTGGGGAAATAAATATTTTGAGTGAAATTGGTCAAAGGTAATGAATTTATAAATCTGGCTTTAATATATTGAATTGATGTAATAATTAAAGTCGTTCCATACCCACGGACAATAATACATAAAACAGTTCTTTAATATCTCCGTTCTGAGACGTGGTTCTATATGGTCGCCGCGGGTCATAGAACGTGTGGCTCTCTGCCTCTGTATCGTTTGCATATAGACGGAAGACAACAAAAATCACATCATTGAACACAAAGACTGCTTTGTGTAGTTCGATCCAGTCCTCGAGTGATAATCAAAGTAACTCCGAGAAAATGTCTGAAGACTGGAGCATTATTCGTCCTTCACGTTTTTCTAATTTAACACTGCGCTGTGATTGACTTTTGTCAGTTCTCCCAATGTTTTCTTACATAATTGTTTTAATTGTGAATAGTGAATTCTTGCAACACAGAGTAAAAGCATTGGAACAATTCTGTGTAAAATGTATGTTGAATATATTGTTGTTGTTGCGATATTTTCTTTCTCCATCAGTCACGCACGTGAGTTGCATACTACTGAATTTAAAGATTACTCACCCATTGATAGACGCGACATCTATAAGTCCTTGCAGATGCATTATGTACTCCAGAAAAGGAAATAAAACGCTGTACATCGAGAGTCAATTGAACTAATGGTGTTATATGTATTGAACTTAGCAAATATATGCTATATTACGTTTTATTATTATTATTTTTTTTGCGGAATACATAAGTTACCTGCATGGGTCCTAGATCTGAATAGAGCTAACTGAAATTGTGTGCATGTGCCACCAAGTGCATATATGCATGTGCGATAGTGTACATGCGTGCGACAGTGTGCACGTGCAATATATTTGAAACTTTCATTGTGTTTTGCACGTGTTACAGGTGCGAGCTATAGCGGACGTGATGAAAGACATTAAGCAAATATACCTACCCACAATGTGCAAATGCTTATCAGATATTATTGAGTGCTACTGACGTGCGCAGACAATTATGCGAATGTGCCAAACGTGTGAAGTTACAACGCAGATTATGTAACTCTTTGCATATGCAGTAGCCACGTGACAGTATCTATTGAGCGCATGTGCAACGACACATGGAACGGCAGTGATCAGGGCAATAATACGACGTTTCATTGAGGTTATGTGTGTATGATACGGAACCAAATTTACACATTTGGAATTTCCAACATACATCACTGCATCCTTATCGACCGATACTGTTATCTCTACAGGAGTTGAGCCAGCTCACAGAAAAGTTCGCCCAAACTTTCGATCCGTGATAAAATTACACTTAGCTGACATGGGTATAATTATAATAGAGAGCAGATATGACAAAGACAAATCCATGTATATCATATATAGATATAGGAAAGTTAAGATATACGAGATATGATAGATAATGCACGTCGTAATGTGAAAATTTTACAACATTGTTTTAAAACTATTCAGAGATACTAAACAGATTATACGACGATCGAAATTGCTTAACAGAAGTTGAAAAGCTTAATTGTACGAATCCATGAAGAAAACATAATCTAGGAAATACAAAATAGATTTTTCAAAAATAAATTGATGTGAGGACTTAACGAGCACTGTGGCTGGGTCTTGGAGTAGAAAAAGTGAAGGATGGTGTATAGTGAAGAAATCTGGTGTTCCCTTACACTCTCCTAATACAGGACAGGTTATGAGGATGCCAGGTTTCGACATCACACCTCATCCCCCATCTCGCTCATCTCTTTTTCCAGGCCCCTGTTGTGACGCAGTAATTAGTTTATACTTACTGCGACATTCGTACAGCTACCATCTCCTTCTGAGAAAGGCGTACATGGATTCCACGAAAACTGGTTACCACCCGCGTCTTGAGATTGTATGTCCTTAAACCTGAGAGAAAGCAAACTATATAGTACAAGTGTCCTATCGGTATCACATATCTAGCAGACTGCATTTGTACATGTTTTGGCAATGAAATCCTCTGGGGTTTTTCTCCAATATTTGCTTCTGACCACGTGCGATGCAAGTTTGACATACCTTTGCATATTCATTCTTCTTCATATTCATGCATGATCGTGGTAATGAGAAAAAACAAAGACCGATGGACGTACGTACAGGATTACAATACCCCAAGGACAATATTGGCTGTAATCCATGACCTGATGCGTGTCTGGTGTAAGATCAGCAAGCCTAGGCTTTACCATACTTAAAATATGGTGGTAATAAGCAGCCAGGGATGAATGGACAAATTTGGCCAATTAACCCAGAAAACAAAGGTCAATCTCGCTAATTTTTTAAGTATACTGCTTTAAGATGATGTACATATGTGATGTTTCTTGCTCCTATATATAGTCATTCTTAAGACATGGTGTTAATAATAAATTCGTGATAAATTGACACAGTTTGACCTACTGACCTGGGAAACTATGGGTCAATCTCGCTGATTCTCAGTGGGCTTCTGCTATGTGACGATATGTACGTGTTATGTAAGATTGGTTTTCCTAGGCATAGTCATTATTGAGACATGTTGGTAGCCAGAAATCGGACAAGAGCGGACGGACGGATGGGTGTAATGGCTCGACATCAATCCATGAAGGGTGTTGGGGACTTACGGTCTTAGTCTAAATGCAGCAGCATTTATTGGTGTTGAGCTCAACACCTTTCTTGGTGTTGATGAACACCATTTCCTGGCTGTGTACAAACCCCCATTATGGAAGACGCACTATATCTTAAACTTGCGCGCTTTGCGTTATATTGTGTAGTATATTCCTTATATTACTATAACATTAAGGGTGTCCGCTGGTGGTAAATCAAAGTAATTAACTTTTTGAATAATGTGTGTTGATGAATTCATAATTGTGTAATATGAGGAAGCACAAAGAAAAAATATAGGTTGGTGTGCATTTTTTTGCTGTAGTCATTGTTCCGTATTGGCCCATACTCCAGGCATTGGCCTGTACTCCATACGGTAGACATTGCCCAAACTCCACTTTATAACATAGAAAACATAACGGAAAGCCCTCGTTTTGCAGTATATTCATGAAAAATAATATAAATAGTATTTAACCTTTTCTTATATTCTAACTGTTTGGAGACAACATCTATCAAAATTTATTAAATTGACTGGATGTTGCTTCACACAATTCTCTTCTAGAAGGCTTTTAAAGGGAATCCCTGTCTCTTAACCTAGGAAAGGGAGATAACCTACTATGAAGAACAGGCAAAACCACTGAAAATGGCCGTCAAAGCCTACCTTATTCTTGTTTTCTTATCTTTATTCTGGATATGGTTACCATAGTTACGGTTAAACATTTGCCAAATTCAGTACAATAAAGTTTGTCAACATGAAGTCATTAGTACTCTTAATTAATCGTCTTTGTGTTATTGAAGTATAAGATGGACGCTTAGCTGTATTTGTACAGCATGGATACACGGGCATCACAATCAATTTCAAACTTGACGACATAGCTGAGTAGCGCATAATATTTAAACTAAAAAACAGTTCCTTTTTCTCATCTTTAATTCTATTAGCGTTCATGTCAGTATACTATTGTATATTATATGTCTACACGGCTACAGTAATGGGGATAGCATGAGAATTTTATGGATATAATAAAACTTCATACGCTGCCACGTTCTTTACAAATTGTCACCCTGACCAAACATGGCGGTCGTACAAAGGGAGTAATTCGATTGGTCGACGCTCTTAAGACGTTTTGGCGTATAACGTAGATATAAGTAGGAGAATTTTTGAATCTGTTCGAGTTTTGATTCCTCTTTGAAGACTGCATAAATAAGAAATGAATATTTTGGACGTCAGCGAAAGCCATCTTGGCATTCCTTGACCCAGAGATTTAATGTTATAAGTTCCAAAACTCTAGCCTGATGGTTAACGTAAATATATGAGGGGGGGGGGGGGGCAGGGAGTTAATCAGGTCATTCTAGCATTTACATATAAAACCGACATCCCAATTCACATGTTTAAACCGACATCCATACTCACCTGCTAAAACTGACATCCTATTTTGTCTATTCAAACCGACGTCCTGATTAATCTGTTCAAGCCGGACATCTCTATTCTCATGGGTAAACACGACATCCCTATTCTCATCAATTGTTCATCTTCCCTATCCATATAGGGATACCTGGGGCTGTCGATTTGATTAGGTGAAGTCAGTGAGTGAGTAGGATTTAACGTCGTTTTCAACATTTTTTCAGTCATATGACGACGGTGCCTAAAAGTGCCAAAACACGAGAGTGTCCACAGTTCCTATTATCCTGGGCACTGATCAGCATGGCCAGAACAGCACCTGGTCACCCATCCAAGTATTGAACGAGCTCAACGTTGCTTAACGATCTGACGAGAACCGGTGTGCCCTACGTGATACGCTGTACAATGAATACCGGGCTTAAACAGGTGAATAGGTAAGACAGGTTGAACAGGTCAATAGGGATGTCAGTTTGAAGAGTTTGTGAAGATTCATGATTTCACAGGCGTTGCTATCATACTAGCTTTAAGTTATTTCTATCATAATTTAATTCCTTCTGATTTTGTTTTCGCAACATTACATGTTGAATATTGATATTGAGGTTGAGCTGTTGAATCTATATCCAGCGTAAACATTGGAATATGGATGTCAGTGATGGATGAATATGGATGTCAATGATGGATGAATATGGATGTCAGTGATGGATGAATATGGATGTCAATGATGGATGAATATGGATGTCAATGATGGATGAATATGGATATCAATGATGGATAAATATGGATGTCAATGATGGATGAATATGGATATCAATGATGGATGAATATGGATGTCAATGATGGATGAATATGGATGTCAATGATAGATGAATATGGATGTCAATGATGGATGAATATGGATGTCAATGATGGATGAATATGGATGTCGGGCTTGAAAAGGTGACACTGAATGTGGTGCTTGAATAGGTGAATAGGGATGACGATTTGAACAGGTGAACATGAATGTCACTTTGACCATGTATATATGGATTTCTCTTTGGATTTTAGATAAGTGAATGGGAAGTCTATTTGAACAGGTCGAGGTTCATGTAAAACAAAACAGTTCCGCGCAGAATCAAGTTTTGCTTCTGTACGAAATATGGCTATACATATAAGATTGGTTTAATTGGTTTCTCCGATGAAGCAGAAATAACCAAATCCGGTTCGATTTCAGAAAAGACCAAAGTCGTTAAGAATGTAGGTTTTAGCTTTAGCAACCTTACCTGGGTGTTCCAACACCGGCTAACGGAGCCAGATCTATGAGGCCTTTTGAGTTTTTACAACTACACGCCGACTGCTTCACACATTCATCTACAAGCTGGAGACGAGCATCCCGTGCTCCTATCGGTAACACGACCAAGATAACTAACGTTAACAGATGCCAACTCAAACAGCGATACATCCTTAGACTTACGGTGGAATAATAAATAATATAAATATTAATTTTTAAGCGTGATTATCCAAATCCAGACTGAATATCGTCTTGATACTCGTTGACCTCTATGTGGTCACATGCATCTAATCACACCAGTATGTATGATATATGTCAGTCATGTGACAGTTGAAGTTGCAACTTGAGGCGTACAAACTACCACCCCTGATACACAGGTTAGTTAGTATATGAAGTCAAATAGACATAAAAGATACATAATTTGATTCTCCCACACATAATCGGCTATGTAATCTCTGTGATACGGTGGAAGACGAAAACATTTTCATCCGCTATTTTTTGTTGTAGACGTGAGAGTTTCTTGCAAGAAATTTGATCGCCACCATTATGGATTAGTCAAAGTGATGAGTTCGTTACACAACATTTATGTTGTAAAGTTCCCAGAACCACAAAAAATACTGGCATATCATATTTATGATTGCTTTAAATCAATACGAAGATGAAGATCAGTACCAAAGACATGTAAACTACAAGTACAATTGTCAGTCACGTTTATCGTATGTGTTTTTTCTTTTAATTGCAACTTTTGACGTTCTCTCTTTTAATTATTATCTGTCCTGTGTCAGTTTTAAATGTTTGTCTTGTGCTTCCATGTACGAATTGTATGGTACAATTTGTGTAATAAATTACCAAGGACCTATATTATCATACTGTAAACAAAGCCACGCGTCGATGTTTGTGCGACTGTGGAGTCCAAGTAAAAAGTATGCCTACTTTGCCGGTGTAGAGGAAATGTAGTTCTTTGGGACACAGTGGCTTGATTGGCAGTATTCGTCTTAGTCGATGTTTTTGTTTTCTGTTTTCACTTTTTTTAACCTTTCCATACATCACAATGACAATCATAAAATGCGTTCTATACGACCTAAACCTATCTACATACCTAGAATAGAGGAGGGGTATTTAGGTCGGTGTACGTCGCATATACCGGTAATAAAAATTCTTAACATTTTCAGTGTTTTAGAGTGGTTCGTTTTGAAAAGCTCGGAATATTCAATGTGTGCTACAACAATAGTATCATCCGCATACAAGACAATCATATATGTAACAGTAGATAAAATTTCTTCGTCACTGGTAATGCGAGTACCTTCTACTCTTTCTGAAAAGAAATTTCCAGGTCATTCATATACAATGAAAATGTCTTACTCCTGTGTCACAAGCGAATAGTGATGAGATGATGTTATCAAATTTCACACAAGATCTAAATATTTTTGTATATTTTACCTCTTATTCCATATTTGAATACTTTTTGCCATAGACCACCTCTCCATACGTTATCGAATGACTCACAGAAGTCGATGAAGGCAGAGTATAGTTCAAGTAGTCCGCAAAATTATAACTGGTAAAAAGAGAACGCTGTGCAATCATTGAGTCACTTTGAATAACGATTCATCAAGCTTCACTTGATTTTATCGGTGATGTGAATCGCTGACTGAAAACAGTATGGCGGCATAAAGTGGCCAGTTCTCGGAGGATATTTGACAGTCGACCCAACCTTATCATGCTTATTGAACTGTCTCGGCGTGGAAAGCCTAAAAGGGGACCAAAAGGCCGCAAAAGTGCACCACGTCCTTAGGAGTGGAATTCAACATAGCGTTTCGAGTTAATCAGGTGCGAAGACATATATAATTCGCTTGGACAGGAACGGAATGAACCCTAATGGTGCCACCTGCAGGAAGATCTTGCTATAACGCAATCGACGTCTTTGTCGCAAGGAATGGATATGCCGAATTCCGGACGGATCGGATGAAGCGTTTTGTTCTTTTCATGTATGAAGGCAGACTTCGCATGGACGGATGCAAAAAAGGAACTGGCATGCAGATACCATAATGCAAATGCACATGGTGAGGTTTAACACAATGCATCTACACCTCCTACATTATTTTCGTGTTTCATCATGATCCTCGCCATTTTCCATCCGCCATATCAGTGTGTAACCTTCTAAACTGTCGGTGTAACACCATCCAGTATATTTTACAGAAGAGTGAATAAATTAAATGCTCAACCCTTTGACAAAGGCACAGAGTACAGCGTCTTCTTTAGCTGTGACATCCAAAGCCCGCTCCGCTCCATTTAGAAAAGGACGATGCTGATTGACCGAGAGCCATGCACACAGAAGCCGCACGCGACGGTTTTAACCACAGTGCAATCAGAGGGTATATCTGACAGTATACAATCTAATGCTATGAGAATGCACGACCGAACTAGTTCCATTTCCACGAATGACTCGACTGTTTATAGTAGGATACCAGTACGTCAATACTTCGCTGACATATTATTTGATAATATTTATACGGAACAGATTCACGGCGAGTCAATGTCTCGGGGTGAATCCCTCGTACATACACGTTCTATATCAGTACGTATTGTAAGATGCATCAATAACATGTTAAAACACGATCAGCAACAGATAAAGAGTCCAAACTTCAGTTTCATCTACATGAGATATCGCTGTCGGAAAATACGGCATGAACATCTATACGGTATTATCTATGCAATGTTCAAGACCTACTTTCTGGACTTTAACTATCGTATCCAACTTGATCACTGTGACAATATTGGCGTATACTACCCCAGCCATCAGTTGCTCTCTAATGTCGTAGGTGGCTCAATTTCGGCCCAGGTCTGAATCTTTACTCGATGTTACTCGGAATCTGTAACGCACCGGATTTATGACCCTGTTTCAAAATCTAATCTAATCCATAATACTGTAAAAAAAATAATAAAAAATAATATAAAAAAATGACTAAAAAGACGACAGACTCGCCGACGACCGTAGATAACATGAAATCAACTGTGCGGACCCGGAAACTTCAACGGGTGATTGTGTCATAGACAAATAAACAAACAGGCTATGTCCACGGTCAACAGCAATGACACCCAGTCGTGATAACATTAGACCACTTTTCACTGTGGAAAGTTTGCCGTGTTTATAGATATTCAATTATACCCACTCCTCTTTTCTATCATTGAACATTTGAACATTTTTTACTAAATGTGTCCGGTGTCAGAGGGTATCTTGTCCACCGATCAGTGACGGAAAAATGGGAACAGGCTATGTCTCAAAATTCTTTTGATATCGAATGTTGGATTTAGCATCTGTTGTGGAGCCGATCAAATGACTAAGAGATATTTCAAAATGACCGATAATAAGATGTAATGTGCCGAGGTGGAGATTAGTACTGTTGCTCCAGATTATGACCGGTCGAGAATGTAAACTGATGTGATAATCAAAGATACCCTGCTAAGTAGTAAATAGATTAATTAATTAATTAATTAATTAATTAATTAATTAACAGCTGCCAAGGTTCAGGTTAGAACAGTAACACCTATAAGAAATCTCTACCACCGTCTCTGTATAATGTGTGCTTGAGATTATTTTGTCGGTATACACAGGCTTGTGATGTATTGAGGTTCACACTATAAATATGCGGTGTTTCTATACTGACAATTATAGATAGGCCCATTATCGGTTCAAACAGGTGATGCCACGGGTTCCTGCCCGCTGGTGCATGTGTAAAAGTTTGCCAGTTACTTGCCGACGGCAGCGGTTCTCTCCGTGTACTCCGGCTTCCTCCACCAACCAATCTGGCTGTCACCATATGAGTGAAATCACAGGGCTACGTAGCACTGTTTTGTCAGAGATTATTTCAATTTCAAACCTGGCCTCCGGTTCAATTTCTTCTGGCCGAGTCGGCGATAAAAGCTCGACGCTGATTGATCGGAATATCAAAAAGGCTATATTTAGAGATATTCCGACCAGTCAGCGTCGACCTTTTATCGTCGACTCGGCCAGAAGAAATTCAACCGGAGGCCGGGTTTGAAGTTAAAATGGGTTGAAGTACAAGAAAACACGCATGGATTTACCATAGGGCGATGTCATGGAGTAATGTCAGCACAGGTACGTTATGTATTGAAACCCTGCTTGAAAAAGCAGACCAATTTATGCGGTGATTGAAGAGATGACTGGCCAAAACTGCCTGTCCAGCACGGTTTACATTGACAAATTCTGGCCACGATCTTGTCCGACTAAAGAGAATTCAGCGTAACATCGGACTTCATCTGGGTGTACAGTGATAATTAGTAACAGTTGTTGGGATAATGACACGTCGACATAAGCTATAGCATGTCCTCGTTCAATCGCATACAACTTTGGCACATTTCGTGCCCTGGTTCGATCGCTAGACCGATTTAAAAGAAGATGGTGTTTTCTCTCAGCGTCATTTTCGAGGCCATGTTGTTCACCTGGTCTATTGTATAGGGTATATACTATATAGTGTAATTTTCCATGCTTGGCAAACACGGGCTCGCGCTTTAAAATATGACCATGTAGGAGTATTTTAGTATGCTATATAATAATTTAGTGTTTCCAAGATGTTAAAAAAAAATTAAAATTTTTAAATTTAAAAAAAAAAAAATTTAAATTTTCAAAAAAATCTCTGACAAAACAGTGCTACTTAGCCCTGTGAGTGAAATAACCTTGGGTGTGACGTTAAACCAAACTCCTCCACCCCCCTCAACTTGACTAGGAATGTTGGTTTAAGCACGTGGACAAGGATAACTATTTAAACAAGAGAATAGAGACAATTCAAAATTCCAATTCCCCAGGAGAACAGTTCTCTGGTGGTTCAAACGAGAGGTCAAAATTTGTGACTTCATATTTTATCATATTTGATTGTGGGTAAATTAAAAATAGCACCTTCGTATGTAATTTTCAACATTCAGCATCTGTTTTTTCCAGGATAACAACCATGGGTTCTCTCATGTGCAGATGGCACACGTGACCTGAAACTGCCCACAGTGATTGTACAACCACTGCATGTTTTCATTGCTTTTGACCTTGATCGGGCACGTGCATTTGTTTATCTATGACCCGATCACTCCAATAAAGCTTCCCATTCTCGTCTCGCGAGACTTCCTACTGCGAGAAAGAGTCTCACGGGTAAATGGGAGCCATCCCCCCCAAAATTTGGGGGGTGATTAGGCGGCGTATGATTTTTCGTCTGTATCCGGCTTGTCATTGACCTGCTGACTCCGCCGAGTTAGAAGCGAATTGCTAAACATAACGTGGGCTATATAATTGGGAAATGACTCTTTCCGTTTCGGAGCATATCATCGCGAACAAATTATTGTCGGTATGTATACTTGGCCGTGAAAGCGAGTTATCTAATACAGGAAGTAGTTCGCGGGTAGACACTGCTCTCTTTGAGAATGAATAGTCCCGGTCGAGCGAGTGATGTCATGCTGCCTCGCTTTGAGATTGGAGATTCAAAATGTCACCAGTTTACATGAGAGTCGCTTTGGTCTCCCGCGGGTAGACACGGCTCTCTTTGAGAATGAAAGCTTCCGTGGCCGCGCGATAGTTCCAATATTCAACTACCGTCGGTGAGCCTGCCGTCTTTGTTAGAGTACCGTGAATTAAATTTACAGTTATAACACTCAAATAGATGTATTTCGAACGATAAACAAGAACAAAATATACCGAATCGGTTGTTACAGATTCATGACGTCATCTCGTGTAAAGAAGCTGTCTCGGGCTAGAAGCATTTGCGTACACTTCGCCATCCGTAAGATGGCTTGCGAATCGTCATTCGCAACTTCTCGGGGATCTCCGGTTTGAGATGTCCCTCGAAGGCCATTGACGCCATATTGGACTAGAGCGTGGTCACGTGTGTTTCGGTGTCAGGGAACTGTCAGTGACGTCACGGGAATTATATCTTGCCAATACGTGGCGTGTGTACCATTTAAACTGATGGTTTTCTATTGAAACGTGCTTCGAATGAAAAGAATAAACAGTTTTTAGAATATCTGACGTAAATCAGAGACTCGCAGGGAAATATTTGCTGGTCGGGGATTAAGGCTTCCGCGAGAGTGATTGGGCTTCGGAGCCGAGTCACATCTGGAGATTCACAGGAAATTCATGTTGTCGTCCCCCGAGCGTAGAATGAGTCCCCTTCGTAGATTTCCGCTCGGGAGTTCCGAATGGCGAATCGTGTGTCTCCATTACCGCGGAGCGATATCCGGTACTTTACCAGATTCTGTTCGGCCTTCATCCGGCAGAGAACAGACTCGAGAAATCTGATAAATTACAGGTTTTTCATTCCACTTGAATAACTTCCGTATCATGCAAGAGGTATTGTAGGTCTGTAAATTTGAAGAAGTAGAACACCACATGACTCGAAAATGGCGGGTTACGTTGGGGTTACGTGGGGTTGTTTTCGGGGGGAATCCCCGTTATAGTTGCCGAAAGTAGGCTGGGAATGGATACACATGATCCCAGGGTCAGTCTTACCGTGTATAGATGACCGAGATGGTTACAGGTTGGGGCTAGAAGGACAGTAATTCCCGCCTCCACACATTAGAGAGCGGTTGTGTTCTGGGGTAGAATGAGCCAGCTTGCGCCTGCATGCTAATCAGACCAGTGAGCGAGCTGAGGTGTCTTCATATTTCAAAGGACATGCACTACGCCTAAAGGGAATGTGGACCAACGTATGACGAAGGTACTTTGGAGCATACGTATATGAACCAGGTGCTTCAAATTTCTCCGAAATTATGCTTTGATAGAATATCGAACAGAACTATCATCCCATGGATTGGAAGATGACATAAATTCTTCAACTGATTCCACGGTATACATATGACATATGCAGATGACTTTGGTGTCCCAAATGCCTTCAAGGTTTCGCATACGTAGATAATTCACGTATCATGTGTTTGATTCTGTTGTGACATTTTGAGTCGACATGCACCATGTCAACGCGTTTGTCCAAAGTAAAAACGTTATGAAATGCAGCTTCAACGCGTTTTGTCACACTTTTTTTGCATTTTGTCACAATTGCGACAAAACGCGTTGAGTTTGCATGCAACAAAGCTAGCGCTTTTCTTTGAAATTCTTTTAGTTATTAAATGAAGTTTTTATATGCACCACCAGATAATTATTTTCTAAATTGTTATACTTTTTTTAAAAAGAAAATATCATCGGTCAGTAAGATGATGTCATTAACTAAACCATCTTGGAATTTTATGAAATATTCCGGTATAGCTTGACCAAAGATACGGTATGGTAAGTTTCAGCACTTCACCCTCTGGGGGCAGATGTTTAACACATGTTTAAACCGACGTCAATGGTCTCCTATACGAACTGTCATTCTGTTTAACCGACTCACGCGTAAATCTCTATACAGCTGTTTAAACAGCAATGGTTCATCTTTCTGAATCAACTTCCATATTCACAAATGGATGGACAGAATTGCTCAGCTTGAACGGATAAAGCTAATCAAAGTACTTAAAGTACTGATGTCGGGTTTACTTGAATTGTATTCACTGTATTCACTGTGGCGTTTAAGATATAGTAATGTAGAGATGCATAGATAATTGGAAGCATAAGCTGTGATAACTTACTTTGTATAGAGTGGCAAATAGTATTATGTTTGCCGATGCAAAGTCTATACTGTTCCAAAGAAACTCCCATTTTGTTATATGCAGTAGTTTACTGTGTATGGTTCAAATTTTTTCTTTCAGTTCAATACCTGTTTCAACACCTGTTTCAAACTCCTGTTTTCAATACCTGTTTCAACTCCCGTTTTCAGCAAAATAGATCAAATCAAGATTGCTTCAGCTCCAAGACTGTTTCGCTTTTAACACCCCAGATATATCAACTCCACC
The DNA here is from genome assembly GCA_036873755.1 of Hanleya hanleyi. NCBI lineage: Eukaryota > Metazoa > Mollusca > Polyplacophora > Lepidopleurida > Hanleyidae > Hanleya > Hanleya hanleyi. Next base: position 37,522 of record JAVTVY010020122.1, read on the forward strand.
GTCATTTATTTCCTGCAAAAAAATTCTTCTTCAAGACTGGACGGTCACTGTCGCCTGTCGGTGTGCTATCACTCCCCACACAGTCAGGTTGTTGACGCACAACTTTGATTATCAGATAATTACGAATTTGTCTACAACTCATCTGTGATAAATAATAAACTTAACCACAATCACTGCTCAAAGACGAACTGCCTGATCTGAACAACGATAGATCTGATCAACATCGGGTGTGGAGAATGGACCGTGGAGAATGACCCTTCCCGCCGTAACAAATGATACCGGATAAAATAGAATGGAAAGGCAAATTTTAAAAGAAATTGGAAAGATCAACTTTACTGCGATAATGTTCACATTATCAAGTTAAATGCACAAGCTACCGTGCATTGTAAATATGTTTATGACTGTCAGACAGAATAACGATACTTTTTTATGAATGTTGTAAGGGGCATCAAATGAGAACAGTCTCCGGGCAGGAGATCAAAACTACACATGTGCGGAAGAAAAATGAAAAACTGAAGAGTGATACTAATGTAGGGTTTACCCTTGGTAAACCCGACAAAAATGGTGCTTAAAAAGTGAATATGGATGTTGGTTTGAACAAGTTCACAGGGGTGATGGTTTGGTGGTTATAGATGTCTGGATTGAAAAAAACTTATTATGGATGTCGATTCGAAAAGGTGCAAAGAAGACACCCCATTATTTCCTTGTCGTTTTCAAACGAGTTCACAAATTTATACCACAATCTAGACGATTTCCATAACTCACCAAGTCTTCGTTTAGTATAGTGTTTCTTGGCAATCAACTGTCGATAATATTATACAGTTATTAGTGAATCACACTGTAATTAGCATTCAATTATTTGGATGTTATCGCATTCGTTAACAGTTTTTATCTGAATATCGTCAAATAATAGTGATGCCATTCTCTGCTTTGCCGCTTCGAACAGATGAAACTGAATGATGCACTTGGACAGGTGACAGGTGGATGATAGTTAGATCAAGGTGTATTTCAATTTGATCAGGCGAATGAAATGTGAATATGAATATCATTTGAACAGGTGAATATATGCATGACGATTTATACAGATGAATAAGGGTCTGGACTGAACATGTGAATGGAAAATTGAACAGGTGTATAGGGTTGAATATTTGTACAGACAAATAGTAATGACGATTTGAACAGGTGCATAGTGATGACGATTTCAACAGGTGAATAGAGATGAGGATTTGTACAGACAAATAGTGATGACGATTTGAACAGGTGAATAGTGATGAGTATTTGTACCGACAAAAAGTGATGACGATTTGAACAGGTGAATAGAGATGAGGATTTGCACAGACAAATAGTGATGACGATTTGAACAGGTGAATGGCGATGAGGATTTATACAGACAAATAGTGATGACGATTTGAACAGGTGAATAGAGATGAGGATTTGTGCAGACAAATAGTAATGACGATTTGAACAGGTGAATAGTGATGAGGATTTATACAGACAAATAGTGATGACGATTTGAACAGGTGAATAGTGATGACAATTTGTACAGACAAATAGTGATGACGATTTGAACAGGTTAATACGGATGAGTATTTGTACAGACAAATAGTGATGACGATTTGAACAGGTGAATAGTGATGACGATTTGTACAGACAAATAGTGGTGACGATTTGAACAGGTTAATAGTGGTGACGATTTGAACAGATTAATAGTGATGACGATTTGTACAGACAAAATAGTGGTGACGATTTGAGCAGGTGAATAGTGATGACGATTTGTACAGACAAATAGTGATGACGATTTAAACAGGTGAATAGTGATGACGATTTGTACAGACAAATAGTGGTGACGATTTGAACAGGTTAATAGTGATGAGGATTTATACAGACAAATAGTGGTGACGATTTGAACAGGTGAATAGTGATGACGATTTGTACAGACAAATAGTGGTGACGATTTGAACAGGTGAATAGTGATGAGGATTTATACAGACAAATAGTTATGACGATTTGAACAGGTGAATAGTGATGACAATTCGTACAGACAAATAGTGGTGACGATTTGAACAGATTAATAGTGATGACAATTTGTACAGACAAATAGTGATGACGATTTGAACAGGTGAATAGTGATGACAATTTGTACAGACAAATAGTGGTGACGATTTGAACAGGTGAATAGTGATGAGGATTTATACAGACAAATAGTGATGACGATTTGAACAGGTGAATTGTGATGACAATTTGTACAGACAAATAGTGGTGACGATTTGAACAGGTTAATAGTGATGACGATTTGTACAGACAAATGGTGATGACGATTTGAACAGGTGAATATAGATGAGGATTTGTACAGACAAATAGTGATGACGATTTGAACAAGCGAATAGAGATGACGATTTGTACAGACAGATAGTGATGACGATTTGATCAGGTGAATAGAGATGAAGATTTGTACAGACAAATAGTGATGACGATTTGAACAGGTCAATAGTGATGAAGATTTGTATAGACAAATAGTGATGACGATTTGATCAGGTGAATAGGGATGAAGATTTGTACAGACAAACAGTGATAACGATTTGATCAGGTCAATAGGGATGAGGATTTGTACAGACAAATAGTGATGACGATTTGAACAGGTGAGTAGTGATGACGATTTAAACAGGTGAATAGGGATGACGATTTGTACAGACAAATAGTGATGACGATTTGAACAGGTGAATAGTGATGACGATTTAAACAGGTGAATTGGGATGACGATTTGTACAGACAAATAGTGATGACGATTTGAACAGTTGAATAGGGATGAGGATTTGTACAGACAAATAGTGATGACGATTTGAACAGGTGAATAGAGATGAGGATTTGTACAGACAAATAGTGATGACGATTTGAACAGGTGAATAGGGATGAGGATTTGTACAGACAAATAGTGATGACGATTTGAACAGGTGAATAGTGATGACGATTTAAACAGGTGAATTGGGATGACGATTTGTACAGGTGAATAGAGATGAGGATTTGTACAGACAAATAGTGATGACGATTTGAACAGGTGAATAGGGATGACGATTTGTAATAGAGATGAGGAATTATACAGACAAATAGTGATGACGATTTGAACAGGTGAATAGGGATGAGGATTTATACAGACAAATAGTGATGACGATTTGAACAGGTGAATAGAGATGAGGAATTGTACAGACAAATAGTGATGACGATTTGAACAGGTGAATAGAGATGAGGATTTGTACAGACAAATAGTGATGACGATTTGAACAGGTGAATAGAGATGAGGAATTATACAGACAAATAGTGATGACGATTTGAACAGGTGAATAGGGATGAGGATTTATACAGACAAATAGTGATGACGATTTGAACAGGTGAATAGAGATGAGGAATTATACAGACAAATAGTGATGACGATTTGAACAGGTGAATAGAGATGAGGATTTGTACAGACAAATAGTGATGACGATTTGAACAGGTGAATAGAGATGAGGAATTATACAGACAAATAGTGATGACGATTTGAACAGGTGAATAGGGATGAGGATTTATACAGACAAATAGTGATGACGATTTGAACAGGTGAATAGAGATGAGGAATTATACAGACAAATAGTGATGACGATTTGAACAGGTGAATAGAGATGAGGATTTGTACAGACAAATAGTGATGACGATTTGAACAGGTGAATAGAGATGAGGAATTATACAGACAAATAGTGATGACGATTTGAACAGGTGAATAGGGATGAGGATTTATACAGACAAATAGTGATGACGATTTGAACAGGTGAATAGAGATGAGGAATTATACAGACAAATAGTGATGACGATTTGAACAGGTGAATAGAGATGAGGATTTGTACAGACAAATAGTGATGACGATTTGAACAGGTGAATAGAGATGAGGAATTATACAGACAAATAGTGATGACGATTTGAACAGGTGAATAGGGATGAGGATTTATACAGACAAATAGTGATGACGATTTAAACAGGTGAATAGGGTTGAGTATTTGTACAGACAAATAGTGATGACGATATGAATAGGTGAATATTGATGATTTGTACAGACAAATAGTGATGACGATTTGAACAGGTGAATAGGGGTGATGATTTGTACAGACAAATAGTGATGACGATTTGAACAGGTGAATAGTGTTAAGTATTTGTACAGACAAATAGTGATGACGAGTGAAACAAGCGAATAGTGATGTCGGTTTGAACAGGTGAATAGAAATATCGGTTTGAACAGGTGAATATGAATGATCCAGCTCTATCAAACCAAAGTCTTTAAGAGTGTGACTTTGAGTTCCTAGATTCTTACCTGGGTGATCCAGTGCTGGCTAACGGTGACAGATCTATGACACCTTTGGAGTTCTCACAGCTACATGCTGACTTCTTCGTACATGCATCTATAACTTGGAAATGAGCTTCACGTGGCGCTAGTAATACGACCACTAAAACTACTGGTAACAGGTGCAAACTCAAACGGCGATACATCCTTAAACTTTAAGCAGAATAATAAAAATATAAATATCGTCTCTTTGACTTTTTAAGCGGGATCATTCACCTTCTGGGTAAATATAGTGTTAATACTAGCTGACCTCCATTTAGTCACATGTAGCTAATCAGTCCAGGACAATGGATTCGATAACTGCCAGTCACGTGACTGTAGCGGAGCTACCGATGTTGTCCAAAGTATCACCGCTGATATTTTCCAATCGCACAACTATCGGCTCGACAGATTGTCAAGAGGAGAAAGGAAGTAGAGGCATCACTATTAATTGTGTATAGAGGATGAAATACCGCAGAAAACAAGGTTTTCTGATTGGCTGTTATTCATCCCAGGAAGGAATGGTTGGTATCGCATATATTTAAATTCTTTCTGGATTATTTGACAAAGAAAAATGTACAACAAGCTAGAACAGCGTCTGCAGACAGCAACATTGCGAAAGCTATTGTCGGGTGCCCCCATGGGGTTTAGGGCATTTTCAGTTTCAGCGGGGTGATTGTCTGTCATGGCGGCTGATTCGAAAACGAGCCGCTCATCATACATGTATGTTCAAATTCCTGATAAATTCGACAGAACAAAAACAGTCTTCCTGATAAATTTGACAGGACAAGACAGTCTTTCCAGCAAGGTAGGTCATTTGTTACAACGAAATATTGGGAATGGGGTTTTCTGGCGATGTGCCGGCCAAAGTTTACTATATAAGTAAGGATTTCAAAGGCGGCGTCTAACCTGGAGCCGTCCATGTAATACACGACTCGACGATGAAGGCTGACGAGTCTAGTACGAATGCCAATTGGTCGTTTTTGAACACGTGACCGCAGATCACTGGCGAGTAAAAGAACACGACCCATATGAAACTTACGGGATTTACTCGCCAAGACGGTGGACAACAAACGACGGCGGACGACGGTGGAGTCGTGGGGTCGTATATCAGGTTTTTGGCAGGGGTCAGGAGGCCAAAGAAACATTTAATGTTCATCTACGGGTGATGAACCAGATATCGGTGGCGAGTAGTTTTCGGCGTGGTTTCGTGTGACCACCTTTTAAACGTTCACTGTTATCTTATGATAATATCTAATTAAAAAGAATTTCGTATCAGGCTGTCTTGCAAAATTTAGTTTATGAACGGAAGTATCAAATATCACATTTTATTTGGCCCTCCTCGAATCCGTCTCAAAGTCGGAAGTGATCGGTTTTGGTTACACTCGCGAATAGTCCATGTTTAATCACAGGAAAAACTATTCAGATAAATTATCCGACAATCTTGTCATTTTTAACACCAGCTCAGATTAAATGCTTCACACCATTAAACTTAGGTCTCTTATCCTTCTGGACGAAATCGGTACATTTCAACAACACCGATAACTACTTCCTAGGGCAAAGAAGCCAAGAAAAGTTACCAATTGCTCCCGCGATATCACGTGTCATGCAGTCGCGTGCGGCCAAATCCATTGAGACGCTGGCCGGAGATGCGCTTTGAGCCATATGTTGTGTTTTGGTTTCGTGTTGATTGAGGAAGTACTTTGAAACATAATCCAAATAAACTTTGAAAGGATAACGAAAACTACTCCGTCACTCTAAAGGGCCATGCCAAATCTATCAGTTAGAGCGGTGCAAACGGGGGACCAGAGTAATATAGAGGGATACCGTTTTTCCTCCTATCTCTTAACATGGTGACCTGAATTTTGGGCTCCACAAAAATTTGATCTTGAACTCGGTGATCTAGGGTTACGAAACTTCTGTTTGCGGATATTACGCGTAGAATGTCGTTTTTTTAAACAATGGCGGCAAAACCAGAAGTGAAGTCATGAAAATCGAAGTTAAACGAGATCTTCCGAACGGTTGGGACTAAAGGCATACCGTCTTCACCAGTTAACACCTTAAAACAAAGGCGATAATATGTAATAACGACGCCATCAAACCAGTGCTATATCTAAAAAAGTTACAATATTTTCAAAAAGTTACAATATTTCAAAAGTTACCAAATTTCAATCTACTACGTTGAATTCCCTGTCCAAAACAGTTCAATTCTATGGTTTTCAATCTATTAGATTGAATATTTTCAATCCAATAAAAGATTGGTTCTGATAGACTGAATTTCAATCTAATTATTTGAGAGAGTAATGGGTTTTTTTAATTAATCAAAAGGCCTATAATCCTCAGTTCTGTTTCATTTATTTTTTTTATTATTTTTTTTTATTTTGTTTGGACGGCTGCCCATTGAATGACGGATCGGACGTATGCATTACAACTAATGCCTCCTCCTCCCTGTATATATTTAGGGCATGCTGAAACGACAACTATGTATTAGTTATTATTGTTTTAATAATAATTGCAATTTTATTATTATTTATCATTCATCACCAAATTAGGGAGCCCAAATTGAATATAAAACAGCGAGAGTTGTTACCGGGTAACAGGAATTGTGTCCTCTTACAGAAAGCCAGCATCCAAGTATCACAACCAACCACTCAAAGAAATCGAAGATGCTTTCCCTCGAAGGCTTGCGCGGAAGTGCCTAACATGCCTAAACAACGCTTGAAGGGGGTTACGATTGGACATTTTTTAAATATATAAAGATGTTAATTCTATAACACTTACACCTATTACACACTGATAACCGTGCAATTATTAGACGATTTAGCACGGTTAAGAAATTTGTGACGTATGAAATCTACACCCGTGATCTTGACACGCACAGGTGTTCACTCGGGAGAATCCATTTCACAGGGCGGGTGATAAATGGCAGGGCAAATTCTCGTTTGCCAAAACAATCCAATAAACAAATAGAATGGATACCCTGCAAGTAGGTTTATTTTAAAGGCAGAAAATGCATAATCGCGGATATTTACAAACCAGTTGGGACATACGAGTGTCACACAAAAAGAAACAGATCAAAAGGAGAAACAAGACGTGCCTTCAGATACGAATTATCTAGAGAATGGAGATCGAAGAGTTCATGAGAGACTCATATGATGAATCTCTTCTTGCTGTTTTAAATGCAGACACAACACGAGTGTGATCAGCTGAACAAAGGTAGATTTTCCTTCGCTGACGATGAGAAATTAAGAGATCTGGCTAACAATCGAAATGAACCAGGGACCGACAGGCAAACGAAATGGGGAATACGGATATGTAAGGTATTAAATTCGTTTTATATTAGTAATAAAGCCGTAAATTTCTGTCTCAAGTTTAACTGTTGTTTCCTTCGTGAAATTGATTAAGAATGACACACAGTCTCATGTCGCAGAAAGAATGCGCCCCCTTCTGAGAGACCACATAAACTCGTCCATTGATATTGGCACGCTGGCAACTGAGGCGGAAGGTACATTTCAACAAAGGGAAGAAAGGTTGTGAACGTTTACTATATTTTCCCAATCTTTCATGGTAATCTTTGTTGATAATCAATTTGAGTAGTGTAATAGAATAGAAATAATGTTTTCATAGGCGTGCTAAATCGTTATTTTACGCACGGTTAGTGTGGTAAAGTTTATAAATTTTCCCACACTATAACCAACACATGATATAAATCCATTATTATCCGGTATTGTGCGCATGCGCAGGGTTCAAAGGTCATTTCCGGTCACGTGACCGGAACCGGAAGTGACGTCACAAAGTGGACTCGGAGGTCAAAGGTCAATGCGCGGTCAAATGCTCTTTCAAAGGGATCAAGAGTCACGTGACCGGAAATGACCTCTGGGAATGTATTCCACGCCGGTTACAGAAATTAATTTCGGGACTTACAGAAATTAATTTTGGGACGTACAGAAACTAATTTCGGGGCATATAAAAATTAATTTTGGGACGGGTTGAAATTAATTTTGGGACGGGTTGAAATTTATTTCAGGACGTACAGAAATTTATTTCGGGACGTACAGTAACTAATTTCGGAACGCACAGAAATTAATTACATTTTTGTTTGTAATTTTGTATTTATTTTTTTTCCTGGAATTTCTGTGCGTCCCAAAATTAATTTCAGTATATCCCGAAATAAATTTCAGACCGTCCCAAAATTAGTTTTTGTACGTCCCGAAATAAATTTCTGTACGTCCCGAAATTAATTTCTGTTCGTCCCGAAATTAATTTCTGTACGTCCCGAAATTAATTTCAACCCGTCCCGAAATTAATCTCTGGACGTCCCGAAATTAGTTTCTGTACGTCCCGAAATTAATTTCAACCCGTCCCGAAATTAGAAATCACGTCATCTCATATGATAGATTGGATAGATTTGCGACATTCAAGTTAAGGTTTTTATTGCACTGCGTCAGTCGTGCATGTGCTTGGTCGAGGTCCTCTTCAAGATCAACTCTTCATCCGACTCCACTGCTGACCAGTTGCCACACAGGCCAGATCAGTATTATCAGATTATGCCGCATAAAAGTGACGTACAGAAATTAACTTCGGGAAGTACAGAAACTAATTTCGGGACGGGTTGAAATTAATTTCTGTACGTCCCGAAATTAATTTCAACCCGTCCCGAAATTAGAAATCACGTCATCTCATATGATAGATTGGGTAGATTTGCGACATTCAAGTTAAGGTTTTTATTGCACTGCGTCAGTCGTACATGTGCTTGGTCGAGGTCCTCTTCAAGATCAACTCTTCATCCGATTCCACTGCTGACCAGTTGCCACACAGGCCAGATCAAGTATTACCAGATTATGCCGCATAAAAGTGACGTACAGAAATTAATTTCGGGAAGTACAGAAACCAATTTCGGGACGTACAGAAATTAATTTCGGGACGTACAGAAATTAATTTCGGGACGCACAGAAATAAATTTTTGGACGGGTTGAAATTTATTTCGGTACGTGCTGAAATTAATTTCGGGACGTACTGAAATTAATTTCGAGACGTACTGAAATTAAGTTTGGGACGTACAGAAATTCCAGGAAAAACAATAAACACAAAATTACAACAACAAAAATGTAAAAATTAAAATTTTATTGTATGTCCCCTATGAGCCACCGTAGCTCTCTTATATTTTCCAAATCTCTGTATATCAATATTATCCCTGACTTACTGCAGCCATGAACTGAAGTAGTATATAAAGGACCGACTCTGTCGCATTGAGGGTGAGAGTGTTGATGTCATGCGGATCACGTGGAGCTTCCGGGTCAAAGGTCACATTCGGTGACGTCATTTCCGGTGTCAAAGTTCACTTCCGGGTCAAAAATCAAATATCAAAGGTCATTTTCGGTCCAGTGACGGCCCAGCAAGAGTTATCTGCCCCTAAAGAAAGCCGTATGCTGCAGTGACTTCAATGTTAAACCTAATGGGCAACCCACGCATGGACATTTGTGGTATGGGGTGTAGCCCCTTGTTTTCTTTGTCTTGCGATGTGGAACACGATAGAAGAGGTCTCGCGGCCATGAGTTGAATTTCGCTGAAAGAGCTACCGTGCGCATGGTCCGATTGGGCCGTGTGAGGTATCAGTTTGCAGCACTCGTGGAGGAGCATCCGACTGGATGGGTATGGAATGGAAGTTACGTAATGGCGCGCATGCGCAGACAGGGAATTGTGGGAAAATGCACTGGAATGGATGTTTGGGGGCCTGGGTGGGCCAATATTGGCCCGATTGGGCTGCGGGAGATATCAAGTGGAGCTGTCGTGTAGTAGCATCTGACTGAATGCTGTGGAGCGAAAGTAGGGCCCGCAGACCGAGAATTGTGGGAAAAGGCATTGGAATGGACGTTTGGGGGTCGAGGTGGACCAATATTGGTCCGAATGCGTCGTAGTTTGAAGCACCCGTGAAGTAGCATCTGACGGGACTGGTATGAAGAGAAAGTAGGGTTATGGCGCGCATGCGCAGTGGAGGGTCGTGGGAGATATAAAAATGAAGCTTCCGTCGAGGAGCGTCCACTAGACGGGTGTGGAGTGGTACTGAGGCTATGGCGCGCATGCGCAGACAGGGAATTGTGGGAAAATGGCATTGTAATGAATAGTTTTGGAGTCGAGGTGGACCACTATTGGTGGGATTGGGTCGCGCGGGGTCACCATGTGAAGCGCGCTGGTTAGGATAGTGAGTGCATGTTTGCATAGAACAAAAGCGGAGAACGGACTTTACACATAGTGAGACGTAGAAATGGGAATATTGTTCAGATTGTGTAGTCTCTCAACTTCGGGGAAGTACAAAATCAAGGGAAATAATGCAGTTAAGTAGTAGAGAAAACAGAAACCCAGTATATTTGTCCTATGGCCTTTGTGAAGTGTTTTACTGTAACGCCTTAACGCCTTATCTGAACGCCTTAACACCCTATCGTAACGCCTTAACGCATTATCGTAACGCCTTAACGTCCTATCTTAACGCCTTGACGCCTAATCCTAACGCCTTAACGCCCTAGCATACCAGTGTTTTATCTTTTGTGCAAGATTGTACCATGCTATTATATAATACTAACGCATCGACAAGGTGTATGTATCAATCCATTCAGACCAGGGAATAACACATGGTGGTCCCCGATGATGTCATCGGTTTGTGTTCTGTTTTGTAGGTCATCGCTCTAGACGGGTACATTTTTTTCTGGGATTTTCTGGGAAAAACCCTGTTCTATTTATAGATCACTCAGGAGTAGTAGAGAAAGAGGAGTCAGCACTGAAGTGACTGCGATCACGTAATCAACTGAAATGACGGCAAAGTGAAGATCAAATGTGAATAATTTAACTTTCCTGGGAATTTATGGGTGAACCAATTGCGAATGTGACACAGTCGGAGGTTGATGACTCCCCAAAGCATGTTGAAACTTGTTTGCCACAGGGAGATCATTTTCGTAACAACCCGCAAAAAAACACATTGGTTGGAGAGAATAAAAGATGTTTTCACTCGGGACTATTTTTTTTACCGCGAAGGCTGATCAACGAAACCGGAAGTGACCGAATCAGCGGCGTCACCAGGGACCAATTTTAGTCCGCGGAGGCTTATTTCCGGTACCAAAAGTGGCCGCATCACCGCCGGAAATGACCACCTCAACGCGGAGAAATACACCCCGGTGTCACTTCCGGTCACGTGACCTTTGCCGGAACTACAACGGCTTTGACTCCGCAGCTAACCCTCTTATTTATGGCCAGGTTCCGAAAGGTACGAAGACGCCTCTTGACCCTTTGAAAGAGCATCTTTGGTATTATTGACCTTTAAAATTTGCATATGAATTTTGTGACGTCACTTCCGGTTCCTTTGACCCTATGCAGCATTTTTATCCCGTATTGTGCGCATGCGCAGGGTCAAATGTCACTTCAGATCACGTGACCGGAACCGGAGGTGACGTTACAAAGGTCATATGCAAATAGTAAAGGTCAATAGTACCAAACATGCTCTTTATATACTACTTGGTTATAGATGTCGGGATTAAAAAAAATAATATGAATATCGGTTTGAACAGGGGAAGTTGAGATATGTGCAAAGAAGACACCGCCCATTGTTTTTATCAGTCTTTCCACGTTACACAAACGCGCACCACGAATTACTCCAGGGCTTCTCTGAAATGATACTTAGCTGGAATACACTTCTTTTTGGAGAAAAATCAGTATCATTACATGAAAATACTGATATTGTCAAACGAGTTCACAAATCTATACTTCAATCTAGAAAATTTAATAACTCACCAAGTCTTCGCCGAGCAAGAATAGTGTTTCGTGACTATCAATGATCATTAAAATTATAACATTACTGCTGAATCACACTGTATTTAAATAGGTTAGTTACGTTGATATTATCGTTTTCGTTGATATTTTTGGTCTAGATGTTGTCAAATTATTAGTGATGCTCCATTCTCTGCTTTGACGGTTTGAACAGATGAAGCTGAATGATGCACATGAACAGGTGAATATGGATGGTAATTTGGTCAAGCCAATGACAATTAAATATGTATATCGATTGAACAAGTGAATATATGCATGACGATTCAAACAGGTGAATAGAGATGAGGATTTGTACAGACAAATATTAATGACGATTTAAACAGGTGAATATAGATGACGATTTGTACAGACAAATAGTAATGACGATTTAAACAGGTGAATAGAGATGAGGATTTGTACAGACAAATAGTAATGACGATTTAAACAAGTGAATAGAGATGAGGATTTGTACAGCCAAATAGTAATGACGATTTAAACAGGTGAATAGAGATGAGGATCTGTACAGACAAATATTAATGACGATTCAAACAGGTGAATATAGATGAGGGTTTGTACAGACAAATAGTAATGACGATTTAAACAAGTGAATAGAGATGAGGATTTGTACAGACAAATAGTGATGACGATTTAAACAGGTGAATAGAGATGAGGATTTGTACAGACAAATAGTGATGACGATTTAAACAAGTGAATAGAGATGAGGATTTGTACAGACAAATAGTGATGACGATTTAAACAGGTGAATAGAGATGAGGATTTGTACAGAGAAATAGTGATGACGATTTAAACAAGTGAATAGAGATGAGGATTTGTACAGACAAATAGTGATGACGATTTAAACAGGTGAATAGAGATGAGGATTTGTACAGAGAAATAGTGATGACGATTTAAACAGGTGAATAGAGATGAGGATTTGTACAGACAAATAGTGATGACGATTTAAACAGGTGAATAGAGATGAGGATTTGTACAGAGAAATAGTGATGACGATTTAAACAGGTGAATAGAGATTGTGATTTGTACAGACAAATAGTGCTGACGATTTAAACAGGTGAATGAAGATGAGGATTTGTACAGACAAATAGTGATGACGATTTAAACAGGTGAATAGGGAAAAGGATTTGTACAGACAAATACAGATGACGATTTGAACAGGTGAATAGGGATAAAGATTTGTACAGACAAATAGTGATGACGATTTGAACAGGTGAATAGGAATGTCGGTTAGAACAGGTGAATAGAAATGTCGGGTTGAACAGGTGAATGGTGATGATTTGAACAAGTGAATAGTGATGACGATTTGAACAAGTCAACAGTGATGTCGGTTTGAACAGGTGAATAGAAATGTCGGTTTGAACAGGTGGATAGAAATGTCTATTTGCACAGGTGAATAGAAATGTCGGTTTGCCCAGGTGAATATGAATGTCAGATATGGATATATGGATCCAGCTCCCTTAATAACCAGCTCCCTTAATAACCAAAGTGTTTGAGTGTGACTGAGTTTCGGGATCCTTACCTGGCTGACCCATTACTGGCTAACGGTGACAGATCTATCAGACCTTTGGAGTTCTCACAACTACATGCTGACTTTTTCACACAGACATCTATATGCTGGAAATGAACTTCACGTGGCGCTAGTAACACGACCATCAAAACTACAGGTAACAGGTGCGAAGTCAAATGGAGATACATCCTTAAACTTAATGCAGAATAATAAAAAAATAAATATTGCCTCTGAATTTTTAAGCGGGATCATCCACCTCCTGGGTAAATATAGTGTTAATACTAGCTGACCCCTATTGAGTCACATGTAGCTAATCAGACAGGTACAATGTATCCGATATCTGCCAGTCACATGACTGTAGCGGAGCTACCGATGTTGTCCAAAGTATCACCGCTGATATTTTCCAATCGCACAAGTATCGGCTCAACCGATTATCTAGAAGATAAAGGAAGTGGAGCCGTCCATGTAATACACGACTCGACGGTGAAGGCCGACGAGTCTGTATGAATATCAATTGGTCGTTTTTAAAAACGTGACCGCAGATCGCTAGCGAGTAAAAGGACCCAACCCACACGAAACATGGGTTTTACTTGCCAAGATGGCAGACGAGAAAATGGCGGCGGACGACCGTGGAGTCGTATATCAGGTTTTTGGCAGGTCAGGGGCCAAAGAAACATTTAATGTACATCTACCGGTGGTGAACCAGATATCGGCGGCAGTAGTTTTTGGCATGGTTTCTTGTGACCACCTTTTAACCTTTCGGTGATATCTCATGACAATATCTAGTTAAAAATAATTTTGTATCAGGCTGCCCTCCAAAATTTATCTGATGAACGGAAGTATCAAAATATTACATTATATTTGGCCCGCGACAGTTATCGGTTTTGGCTACACTCGCGAGTCGTCCATGTTTTTTCGTCGACGCACAGGGAAAACTATTTAGATCAATTATCCGACAATCTTATCATTTTAACACCAGCTCTCAGACTAAATACTTCACAACTTTAAACTTAGGTCCCTTATCTTTCTGAACGAAATCGATATATTCCAACAACGCCGATAACTATTTCCTAACAGGCCAAAGAAGCCCAGAAAAGTTACCAAATGCTCCCGCGAGGTCACGTGCCATGCTGTCGTGTGCGGCCAAGCCCAATGAAACGCTGGCCGGAGATGCGCTTTGAGCAATATGTAGTATTTTGTTTTCGTCTTGATCGAGGAAGTACTGTGAAATATAATCCAAATAAACTTTGAAAATATAACGAAAACTGATCCGTCACTCTAAAGGACCATACCAAATTGATCAGTTAGACATGGTAAAGCGGTGCAAAGGGTGAACCAGAGTAGTATAGGGGGATACCATACCGTTTTTTCTCCTACCTGAATGTTTGGTTCCACAAGAATATGACCTCGAATCCGGTGACCTAGGGTCACGAAACTAGGTCAGTAACTGTTTGTGGATATTACACATAGAATGTCGTTTTTAAAACATCCACGGACACAAAGAAGCAAGAACCATTTTAAAGTCCCCGGCCGCGTTGCGGCGGGGGACAAGAAGAAGAGTTGAAAATACGCGAACGAGCAATGGTCATTTCGGCCTTCCAGTTACCTACTTTTCCACGGAACTGATAATTATAGACAACGGTGCCACGTAATTATACAATTTGAAGGATGTTAAAAAAAACGGTAATTGTAAATTACATGCAAACTAATTTACATTTGAATGCCTGAAGGTCAACGGTAATAAATTATTTACCATCTGGCTGGTTTCCAGCGGATAAGGATAAGGCATCGACCGGGCGTGGAGAGTTCAAGTACGGTGTAATGCGCCATTGGTTGTTGAGAAGAGTCCCAAAATGATGTCATGATGCAGACGAAGAAATCTGTAGACGGAAGCATGGAATGAAAGAATCAACTGATTCCGATGCATTAAACCAGAAGAGCTTGAAGTTTTCCAGATATTGAACGCTGGGCACCATGTAGTTATTTGAGTTGAACCGGTTCAGGAAAAACAAACTGCCTATGGACCGTCCCCGGTGATTTTGGTCTGTTCAGGCTGAATTGCTTCAGGCCGATTGCAGGCTATAGCTACGTCCGCCTGTGTTTGGGAAAGTGAGTTCTGAAGTTACGCAGGGTATGAAGGATTGACCCAGATTGTTTCTGCCCACCTAACTCCCATTTCATGTAGGTGAAACAATCATTTTTATTGAACCTGAAATGATTCCAGGAATCCGGGTGATGTCAGTCTAGCATTATTGTTCTATGTTCACAAATTTCATTCATCTGGAAGAAGTACAAACTCTAATAATAATAATATTCTCCAGTCTAAGAATAATACTTAATCTTTGATCTGTTCAGTCTGTAATTTATGGACTATAAAAATATGGTAATTAATATATTTTCTGAATTATCTCATAAAATTGCAGAATCAGCAGCTATCAGCATATCAGTAATTTGTTGATCATTCCTAGACTGTTCTTAAATATATATATATATCCGATCATATCGTATTAAATCCTCTCATATTGTCTGATCGGCTCGAGCACATGGTATTTTTCTTGTCATTTTCAAATTATAATCAACTTTTTACCATTAGATCTATTCGTATTCGGTCGCTGTGGCATTCTCACGACGTGTCACTATTCGGCTAATTGTTACAAAGACTTGCAAACTCCAAGCAGGATTAATCTCCTCATTTGTTTTGCCTGGTAGGGCCATAGCATTGTATCGAAATTGCTGCCGACTTACTCCGAATGCAGCTTACCTCATAGCATTCTCCGCGCCCACAGGGTTTTCATCATTCTCCACGCCCACTCGTCTATTTAACATTGCTTGTCCGCAGACACCCGAATTCCCCCCTGTATCGGGATTCTTGGCGAAAGTCTGTATACGACTTTAACATGATATGAAAGATGGAGATGTAGTAGAGGAGTGGTATGTAGATCGGTGTAGGTCGTATAGAAAGCATTTTTGTGACACACTGTCATTGTGGTATACGAAAAGGTGGGAAATAATTATATTCTTGATAAAAAATTTTTTATAAAAATATTAACAGCAACATCATCGACGAACACACCCACTGCTAACCACGCCACTGTGAGTATGCAGGACCAACACGGTGGCAGGGAGCAAGGAATTGTGTCTTCGACGTAGAAACTTCTGCTCGTAGTGAAATGCCCTTAGCAAGTCAAGATGGTCTTCGTTGAAATTTCGCCACATGAGACAATGTAATGACCCTCTACCTCTATTGAAAAAAGACTTTTGGTCCATTAATTATGGTGTTCTATTTGTGCCAAGTTTCCGTCGCCTTTTCAAAACGCGACGTCGCCTTTTGAAACGCGACGTCGCGTTTCGAAACGCGACGTCGTGTTTCGAAACGCGACGTCGCGTTTTTAAAACACGACGTCGCCTTTTGAAAAACACGACGTCGCCTTTTAAAACGCGACGTCGCGTTTCTTTCCTATGTTTTTGCATTGTAAAACTCGACACAACGAAACTCGACGTCGGGTTTTCAAAAGGCGACGTCGTGTTTCACCCGCGTCTTGTTTGGCAATGTTAAAAGATAGGAAAGAAACGCGACGTCGCGTTTTAAAACGCGACGTCGTGTTTTTTAAAAGGCGATGTCGCGTTTTCAAAAGGCGACGTCGCGTTTCAAAACGCGACGTCGCCTTTTGAAACGCGACGTCGCCTTTCGAAACGCGACGTCGCCTTTCGAAACGCGACGTCGCCTTTCGAAACGCAACGTCGCCTTTTGAAACGCGACGTCGCCTTTTGGTCTTTCAACTGCGCATGTGCAGGTTTAGGGAGCATTTGTTATTAGTGAGCCAGAGCTATCCGCTTGACCATCTCAGAGAATTATAAGACAATCACAATAGTAGAGGGTTCCAATGCTATCAGCAAAACTGTGGGTTACAAGGTTGTCACCGTTATCGTGAAACTAGACTTTGATAGGAGAGCGAAGCAATAAGGGCAGAAACTCTTAACTGAGATTGAATAAACGAACCTAAATTTGTGGCGGCGTCTCCGGGAATGGTTACACGCTTATTTTCCTATTTTTGATAAAAATAGGTGGTGGTAGCATTGACCTATCTGAACTAAGAGAATTTGTTTTTTTGCGATAGAGTGCCCAATTATTTTAAAACCGCTACATAGCGTATAAATAACTATACAAAGGGTTCAAAGCTCAAATTCAATAATGTATTACTCAACTTGGTAAGTCACTTTTAATATCATTAACCTGAGAAGCACCTGGCTGGAATATTTTCCACACATGCAGATCAATCCAGCTTCCATTTTTACACCTGGTGGTGAAAGATTTACAGCCAATTGAAAATGTGTTGGTCTAGGTAGAAACTGTTTTCACCGAGGACCGTTTTAACCCAGTTGAAATAAATTAATCAATCAACATTTAAATGTCCTCTTTGGGTGACACTAACGGCACAGCTTCCACTTAGTGAGTCCATGAGTGCATTGTGCTAAAACTGAATGCATAGTGAAATGGCAATTTAAAGTGAATTAATAAACGACACTGACAGCCGAGTTTTACACCCAAGATTAATGATACAATGTGAATAATATAAAAATAATAAAGCCTGACAAACGTTTAGAGGACGGACAGGATGATTATCTTGAAAAGAAATTAGTTGGTCGCTGTACAAGTAACTGAAAGCTAATGAGGAAACATTTTCTAAATACATGCATTATGCGCACTAATAATGCCAGCTTGTTCTTGTCTTGAGGGGTGCGTATACTCAATGGATATACATGACCTATATTCTGAGACGGATAGAAGCACAGCGAAGTTTCCTACCACACATTTTATTTACACAGTCTTCTATATATATATCTACATGTATGTCATTTGTCTTGTCTAACTAAAGCATTGTATCTATAGTCACAACACAATTTCTTGAAAATAAATGATCCCTAGACATGCGCAGTTCTACTATCAAAACACGACGTCGCGTTTCAAAAGGCGACGTCGCGTTTCGAAAGGCGACGTAGCGTTTCGAAAGGCGACGTCGCAAAGCTGAAAGGCGACGGCCGTGCTCAGTGCCAAAGACGCCTGTGCTTGAAAATAGAATGTATTCTCATGGAAAAGGCGAGAGGAGAAATACAAAATGTGGAGCGGGAGCGCGACGTCGCGTTTCAAAAGGCGACGCGTTTTCAACGCGACGTCGCCTTTTTGAAAACGGGTGATGTCGTTTTAACACGACGTCAGAAAGCAGACGTCAGTGTTTCTTTCCCATCTTTAACATTGCCAAATGCGGGTGGAAAAACACGACGTCGCCTTTTGAAAACCCACCCGAGCTCAGTCGTAGAGTTTACAACGCAAAACATATGGGGAGGTGTTGAAAACCGCGACGCGCCGGCATGCCGCGGAAAGGCGATCGTAAGCCTGGTAAAGGCGTGACGTGTCGTGAAAACGCGACGTCGCGTTTCGAAACACGACGTCGCGTTTCGAAACGCGACGTCGCGTTTCAAAAGGCGACGTCGCGTTTTGAAAAGGCGACGGAAACTTGGCACAAATAGAACACCATAATTAATGGATTGTACATCCACGTCAATGACTCCACAGTGACAGTGTTTGTTGTTGAATCTAATATCGCTGTGTAACACGACATGAAGTTAATTGTCAACGCACGTTTCACAGTGCAGGTCAGCAAGATGCAAGTTCTGTATATAACCCGTCACACCAAATTAAAACCACTCAACAACCTCTTTAATCTGGTATTTCGCCCATGTGATTAAAAGAGGGATAATATGTCATCAATTGTGTAAATGAGTAGAGCCTGTAACGCGACAACTCTCCTGAGAACGAGGCGTTCGAACACTCGAGCCCGTGCGAGTTGTGCACCGAGGTCGAGAAGCAACCAAGGGGCAAGGCTTTGGTGTAAGACCTCCCATTGAAAAGGTAATATCCTGGACAAAAGACTGACAATACAATTTGCAACAGATCCTTTGTCAATTATATTTCGTGAGTCTTACACCAAATCGTTGTCAACCAAGGTGATCAACGCACGGACTGAGTGTTCATTCAGCTTGGACACCGACGTCGAAGGCGATAACGGACTTACACAATCGCTCTATGTCTCACAATGGGAATTCCTTTTTTGATTCACCCGCTTTGCAACGGATTTGCATGTGTAAAGGCGTTCCAACTTTGAGAGAACAGTTATGTTAGAAAAGAATAGACCTGAAACCTGATGACGTTTTATCCCCCTTCTATCCCGTGATGCAATGTAGGCCCCCACCATCCATGAAAATCAAATGACAGGTGGGGATCGTAATCAAATGGACCTGAACCCTAATGACGTATCATACCTCTTTCAATCACGTGATAAATTTTGCATTCATTCATCTGCATGAATGGTGATCAATCATCCAGAAAATCTAGCATCGATTAGGCACCGTTTCCAATTATCGTTCGCGAATGAATCGTTTATTTCGTCAAATTTTCTCGAAGTCGCGATTTTCCAAGGCGCGAGGGAATGGGTTTTTTTCTTCAAAATAAACGATTCATTCGCGATCGCTGTTCGAATGGTTTTTTTCTTCTGTTGGCAATCGTTTTTCAATCGAGAAAATTCTCGCGAATAAAAAGCGATATCGCGATTCAATCGCTTTTTAATCGAGAAAATATAAACGATTGAAAAAAAAACGATTGAGGATTATAGCCGAAAGTAGTACGCCATTGGTTCAGCCTGACTGACCCGCATACACGTTCGAGTTTCTAACACTTCAGTCAGACTATATAAAGTTCGATCATTTTTTCTTCTTCCTTTTCCATTCTTTGCCTAGTGTAAAACTATAGCGTGTTTCTGTACAGTTGGCGGTTATATAGATACGATGGGGATATTGAAAGAAATTGAAAAAAAATATCTATATATATAGGAATAATGGTTATGCCTATAATTATAACTTCATATTTACATATATTTTGTACGGGACACAGACCCGGATATGGTCAGATTGGGTCATTTGCACTTGCAATTTCGTCTATTATTTTGGGTATTTCTGTGTTTTAAAGCTGGTATTATTCCAGATTTCTTGTGTAGTATTTTTCGTGAACGTTTTGGCATCTGTGCGGGCTGAAATTTTGAGTTGATTCGTCAGATTTTCGCTGTACGCGTGGTTTTTTGTCCTACGATCACCATTTTCCTTGTGTAGATAGATGGCGCTGTATTGAATATAGCATTGTCATACGGGGTTTTGAGTCTTCGAAAGCACTTAATTATTAATATATAGCGCGGGCTATTTGTAAAAATTTTCACAACTGGTTAATCCAGTAAGAGATGAAATTATATACTATTCAGTTGGTTTTTGGCTTGAGCTTCCCTTTGGAATCATTCATAGTTCATTTATCAAAATATAAAATTAAAATAAACATTATTGTATATGCGAATCCAACCGTTATATGCGATTCAATCACCATTGTGATATGTATTTGATATAAATATGAAATCACTGCCGCGAATATTCTTATAATAAATAAAATTAACTTGATGGTGATTTTTTGAACTTATTCACATCTCAATAGTTTAAAAACTGTACCAAAACATGAATGGATACCCTTTCCTAATGTATGTTTTACTATAACAAAATATACATATTTAATTACACTATTTTTCACCTTAATTAACCTAGAAATTCTCGGCTGGAGGGCTAAGCTGTTCTGGGTTATCGCCATGCGCCCATTCACACCTCTATCAAGCCTGTGCCGTAATCATTCTGATAATGCAATCAACGACGAACTCAAATCCACTTATGACCTGTACCCGGTATTTACAAAACAAGATATTGTGACTATCATCCTGTATTGTTTATACCAAGTTGCATGAATATATGAGGAAATTATCGAAAGTATGAAGAGAATGACTGAACATTAATACATTGTCGACTGACACGATTATTGAATAAACATGTAATTTTGTCATTCACGCTTCGCCAGAGTAAATCTGAGCGCGAACGTCACAGGAAGCATGGTACAGGTATATGTATAGATATTTCCAGCATACGCCCTACTTCGGCTTGTAGGAGACTATAGATCGTGACTCATATATATTATTCGGTTATCTTGCGCATTTATACAGTATAGTATAGTAATATAGGTTTTTCCCTCGACAAATCCGCAATCAACATTACATGTAGTTCCCAGTTCGCGGATAGAGCGGCGTACGACGGCAACACGGCCTATGTGTCAAATATCACTCCGCCTCACGATTCTCTCGCGCCTTGAAAAAAACCGATTCTCTCGCGATTGAAGATTCGCGATCAAGAACGGATCGTGCATGGGTAAACGATTCAAAAACGATATCGCGAGAGAATGGTTTTTTCCAGAAAAGGTTCAATCGTTTTTTCTCATTTTTTTTCTCGATATCCTCGCGACTGATTCGCGACTGATCGTTTTTCAATCGAGAAAATTGAAGAAAAATCGCGACTGAAGAAAAAACGATTAATGGAAACGATCCCTTATGTAACGCGAAACTAATTAAACTGTCAACGCACAGTTCATGTGCCGCAAGGCGTGTCCTATATGTTACTCGATAAACCAAATTGAAACTTGCTCTTCCGACTGTGCCAGACCGGGGACCTCGCGCTGGCAATTACGTTGATGTCGCGTTACATGAGGGAGGTGACCGGCTAGTTGAAAGGTATAACGACCTCCACCAGCCATGTAATTGTCATGGATGTTGGCCTGCATTGCATCAAGGGATAGAAGTGGGATTTATTGTCATGGATGTAGGGCGCCTACGTCATCAGGTTTCAAGCCTATTCAATTGCCTTGTCACCTCCCTCATGTAACACGACATCAATTTAATTGCCAATTGCCAATTTACCTGGCACAGCAAGCTTTAATTCGGCGTATCGGGTTACATATATGACTACACGCCTAGCGCCACATTGACAATTGTACGTTGACAATTGTTTTACATAAGCGATGCAGCAAGATTTCGGAATAATTGATAACCTGCCATAAAGCTGAATAATGCACTGATCGTCGCGTGATTGAAAGAGGGATAAAAAGCCATTAGCGTTTAGATCTATTGGTGCAACAACACGGTGGACACATTTAACCCTATTTGGCCTGGGCTTTTTGAGACCTGTCCAGGCCTTGTGAGGGGTGGGGGGCATGGCCCAAATAGCCCCGCGAACATTATACTGAAATAAAATATCAACCTCACAAAGCCCGCCCCATAGCATTTAACACGGGCACAAATTATATGCATGAACAATTAACACATAAAAAAATATTCTGAATCATTGACAGAAAGCTAATAAAGATTCACATACATTTCATGACGTCGACAACGTATAATCGACAAGTGTTATATACAAATGGCAACCTTCAGTTATATTTCATTACCACAGGAAATATTATCAACCATGATGTTGTCAATACGTGCGCCATAGGTCTCAGATGTCACAATTTGCATAAATTTGATGCACAGGGTAAATATAATCAAACAACCAGACATCACGAGCATGTGAAACAGCTGTAAATATTCATGTTTGTTATCCATGAAGGCATGGTGGAAATATAATCAAACAAGAAAATACCCAAACATAACAGGCAATAATTCATTCGCTTCAATATGCAGTTATAATAGCATGTCAACCGCCAAGCAATTGTAACTGAAATAAATATTTTACTCATCTAGGTTAAATGCAGTTTAGGTTAATTGCTTTTACTGTACACATGAATCTAATGCATGAGATTATAACACATCATATGCATATTCATATTATCTGTATTAACTATTTCAAATGTTAATATTTGCATCTATACGAACCAGTATGATTACGCTGTAAATATGGTAATAACCTATAAAGCACGACACCATTAAAATACGGCAACATGATATTTCCAATACCCACTATCTGGTGCTCCAATGTTAATTACCTGCACTGTCCGGAAACCTATTGGAAACTGTAGCGCTACAGTTTCTAATAGGTTTCCGGCGGGTTTCCGGAATTGGAAACTTGACCATTTCACGCAGTGCTGAGGGTGTAACATTTCATACAGCTAATCGTAGATTATTACCGAGTTGAATCCCATCAAACACATCTGTGTCCCATAGATATATGCGATGGAGAATTTCATATAGATGAAATGAAGCTAGACTTCCAAAGCTGCAAATTTCGGCCTTTCCCATACCTGCACCACACGTTCATGTTAAGCGTAATTTTTTCTGTGGTGAGTTGCAATTGAATACCATTCAAAGTTCACAGTTATGTTTATTTCAAGACTATAATCAGGACTTGGCTCCCGATCGATTAGATTGATCAGTATACCTGACTGGGCGAGAAATGGTTTGTGATATATTTTAAATGTTTCTATAATATTCAACACTGAAAAATATCCAAACAACCTTTTAATAAAATTTTAATAGGGAAAAACTCGGGATCAGTTTGATTGCCCACCCATATTCGCTGCGATTGTGTCAGGCGGAATGACCTAATTTCTGGCAGCCGTAGCTCGGATAAATGGTAGCGAATATGTTTGAGCGAAAAAGTCAGGACACTTGGCGTAGTGGGTCCTTTGTGGCGGCGAATATTAGGGGATGTAGTTTTGTCAAGATTTTCGCAGCCGATTTACATATTAAGTCAGACTATTTTATAGTGATTTGTGACCTACATGACAGTGCACTTTCCATAGCAATGGGGCGACCATGTGCGTTTTATATGAACACAAATATTGCAACTCCCTCACCTCAGTGAGCTAAAATTGTAAAATGTAAACGGAAACGACATGCATTCAACATCTAGAATAAACAAAATACAATGTAATCCACTTACCTTATCAACTGGAATCAACAAAAAGTGGCCTCTGAAGTGTCTTGGACTGACGTCATCCCGAAAATGACCCCCGAACAATTAAGTCCACACGTCCATTTTTTTGCCGGTCCTAGTGCTCTAGCTTAATCTGGAAGACAGGTGATTGTCTGTTGATGCTAACATTGATTGTAATCCGAAACGCTATGTCCGTATATCGAAATAAACTTCTGGATGTATGTGAGAGTTTAATTTCTTGGCATTATTTTCAATTATTGGTCACTACGCCGTAGCTCATTTCATCATATTCCATAGTTACAGCCAAACAGAATACACCAAGTAAGCGACTCTTCCTGTTGCACGAATTAAAAAATATTGTCACTTCGTCCTCCCCTTAAAGCTGACATGACCTTATTTAATGCACGAATGGTAGCGAAAAAAAAAATGTTCACAGATTTTAGTTCCAGTTGAATAATACCCGGCGGAACTAATCCGAGTGCCGAGTTCACGTCGCTATTCTGCCAACTTCTCAGCCGAGTAAATTTGCCTTCACCGCATATATAAAGCCTGAATCGACTGAGGACCTTGCCAGTTACACGATAGTTACACTTGTTACACGATAGAACGATTATTCGAAGAACACGACATTCCAATCTCTCGTATCTCTGACACTGACAAGGTCAATAGACCACCATGGCAACTAATCACACCACACGTGGACACGAATATACATAGCCACATCACCAAACAGGACAACCCAGAGCATATAAGGGTCACTGCCCTCGAATATATTGACACACATTGGAAAAATCGCTTGAAAATATATACAGACGGCTCCAAAAACGGAAGTCACAATACAGGTTCTGCATTTGTTATTCCAGAACTTGACATTCACGAAGGTTTCAAACTACCAGACAATATGTCTGTATACACCACTGAATTAGTCGCCATAATCAAGGCCCTCGAATGGGTTCTCCAGAACCGACCGGTTTCCACCGTTATTCTTAGTGATTCCTTAAGCGGACTGGTATCTATAGAGAACTCCAAATCCGACAGCAGACCTGACCTCATACACGAAATAGAAATTCTATGTACACAAATAAGAGACAATGACATTGCCGCCATCTTAGCTTGGATTCCCGCCCACCGTGGACGTTAGGGGAAACGAAGCCGCCGATAGGACAGCCAAAGACAGTCTCACCAAAACTGCACCTGACGTGCATATAGGACTAGGAACCAAAGAACTGAATTCCATCATTAGAACCAGAATAGATAGTAAATGGGGAAAAGAACGGAACGAAGAAAACCGAGGTAGATGGCTACATAGTATTCTAGATAAGGGGAAAAGACAGAGTTGTGAATTCCAGCTAGACAGCAAACGTGACGACCGCATCATCACAAGATTAAGACTAGGCAAAACCGGACTTAAATCACATCTGTCCATGCTTCTGAAAAACACCTCACCACTCTGTACCGCATGCAACAATGTAGAAGAAACAATAGAACATGTCCTACTTGAATGCCCAAACACTACCCACAACGCGAGGCACTTAGAAACGAATTAAAAAAACTCAACATTCCCTTAACATTACCAGCGATATTAAACCCTAAGCCCCCCATTAGAAAACAGGTATTCAAGTCCTTAATAAATTTTATCAAAACTGCTGGCTATTATTCTAGTATCTAACACTATCCCCGTGCATGCGCATCACTAACTATGTCAGCATTGGCCAAAATTTATCTTTTGGAATAAAATATAGGCAATGTGGGCACCGGAGATACCATGTTCCGTGTGGGCCGGTTGCCACATTAGTCTCAAAAATCGGAGGCCAAGACCAATCAACATCCCTGCGAGAATATTGGCCAAAATTTCTCTTTTGGAATAAAATATAGGCAATGTGGGCACCGGAGATACCATGTTCCGTGTGGGCCGGTAACCACATTCGTCTCTAAAACCTAAAGGCCGCTACCAATTCAACAATCAAGGACATAAATCAGTAGCACACATCCAAGAAACAACCACGCACACGAATAATGTCACTCACAAAAATGAATACTAATTTCTTCAATTGTGTTCCCTTACCTCCAACCCTCGTTAACGAATGTTAACCGTCCGGTTTTCTAGCAGGGGCAGAAGACTGGAGGTTATATCAAGCATTCACATTTGGCCTTAATTATAATAATATTGTTATTTATAATATTTAGTACCTAATTAGTTATTGTTATTGTGTGACTTAGATCACGATAGTGCCAGTCGGTGGCAAAATATAACACCAGAAAACAAAAAACTACAAACTCTTCTATTCTTTGTAATACAGGCACAGAACACTGAAGAACACAGACGAGGAAGACCAGCATTAAAACAGAACACCGATGACGACAAATATTATAAAACAGCACCATGGTGGACAAGAGTAAAAACAGAAGACGGATGACAATCACAAGAATGCCAACATCGCCGCACAACAAGAAACGTCCAGAAACAGAACACCACATCCTAGACCACACCGACACGCTACCCCATAGATGACACCGAACAGACACCTTAACACAGAATATGTTCCTTTGACTTTCACGCAATATAGGACGTAGACCTGCCGTCCTGTGCCCCAATACACACTCCAAGCAATTGTTACAGGCACAGATTTCTGGAAGAACCCACCCGTTCCCATGAGCGCCGCTAGAAAAGTCGATCAGAAAAATCCTGAAGTCGCCCATGGTTCTCCCAGTTTTTTCTGGACGGCTTTGTGTGTACAAAGGGGTACCAAGACAAAGGAATCATACACGCGATTACAGTGAACTCACAATTACCAGAAAAACTTACCAAAAAAAAAAAACAGAAAGAGACTTACGAACTTGTACATATAGCGATTCTTATTTACCTCTATTTATATCTCCTACTAATCTCTCATTGTTATTTATTATTTACCTATTTATTTATTTATTTATTTATTTACTTAGCGCTGGAAAAGATATTCAATAAACAAAGTAATGTACCGCGAAAGTCAAATAAAACATTGAGTTGATGGGCCGCGAAATCCGAATGGGAAGCGGCCCTTAAACTACAATTTCAATCAAAGACCTTGCCAGTCTGAACAGACTCTCGGACAGTCCACATCGTATTTATGCTGTTGTTGTTGTCACCAGCACATATTCGGACTGTGAGCATTATATGCTATAACACAATAACTCTCACACAATATAAAGATATCTTGAAAAACCTGGGCAATATAATTAGGGATATGACTATTCAAACACGATTCAGACATACCGGTGGGTTTTCCTCGAAACATGGATCACTTGTCTATAGTAGGCTCCATGCCCAAAAGAAAGACACTTCTTTATCCCGTCACAGACTTCTCTGGCATTGTTTGTCAATTTACCTCCCTCGCCAAAAACATGAAGGGGCAACTGTTCATTCTATTTCATGATTATCAGTTGAGGCTCGATATGGTGCAATTCGATTGCGCTGTGAATTCAGCTTTCTGATACCGACTTCAAAATACTGTAAAGTAAGAATTGTTATATTTTATGTCTACTAATCGGGCCTGCCCGCACTCAATTGCAAATTTCTAAAGACGGAGGTATAAACTGAAAGGTACATTGATTCTGATTGTCACCCCGTCCATTATTAACTCATCCATCAGTAGTATAGAAATGCGAAATCTCTTAGCATTCTTTGTTGAGAAATCGTGGTGGATGAATGAAGCGAAAATGACCCTTGACCTTTGACTGTCGGTCATTTTTGATCACCTGACTGGCGGGTGGATGCAAAACAGAGGCTTAAAAAAACAGCCGGACATCTAAAAAATTCGAAAAAATGGACCGTACACCCAGGCAAATGGGCCTATATGCACAATATTGGGTCCACTTTGGTCGTGCAGGATCTCGAATTGAACGCTCGTCGACGGCATTTCGGGTAACGTAACTGTCGATCTGATAAAATAAGGTAGATTCGTAGTCTTCCTCACTCAGGTTTGGGTGGGGTACAGCATCATGGTTTTATAAATATGCAGTCCGTATATATTTGTCTTTTGGGTCATAAAACTTCTTGTCAGCACGTCGGCATCGTTTTCCACTACCCTATTAGTGTTGCGTTTCATTCCCTGGAAGGTAGTTTGTTTATCAGCGGCCGTGCTTTCAGTTGTCAGTGGGTGGGGTCGCAGTATCAGTCAATGGACTGTCAGTGTCCGCCAGTACGCTTTCAGTGTCTGCGTCAGCTTCTCCTCACCCATGTATATGATTTTGGTGTGGCATCATATCGTAGCTTCTGGCGAGCGTCGGGATTGCTTTTATAGACCCAACACAGTAATGCCCTGCAAACACCTGTGTTACCATTCGAACGCCCCAGTAGTGTAGCTCAGAAGCGTTGAATGGTCTAAATGATCACGTGATATCGTATGGAATTGACAATCAACGAAACGTAGTGAAGCGTGTCAATGCCCGACGTTACGCTTTTCACTAGTCTGAACGCCTTAACGCTATACCGTAACGGCTTATCGCTCTATCGCAATGCCATAACGTCATCGCACACACATGCTCAATCTCACGTTCGGCTATTTCTGTATTGGCGGCACTTAGCCTTTCACATAGAACGAACAAAGAGCCTCCCATGAGGAGCGTACGGCAATCACGTAGTGAGCCGTCTACGAAATAGTGCCTTTGATAATCGAGCGATTCGGTCGCATTTTATTGTGTAATGAAGTTAATTGTAATCATAAGAAGACAATGCATTCAATTTATACAAAAATATTTCTATGTTGAATAATAGTAGTTGGTGCCGTGGGGCGGTATTGTCAACCTCACGGGGTGCAGCCATAGTGAAGAAAAGTTCCGCCGCAAATTAATTGTGTGCATGCACGAACGTGATCCCGTTTCCACTCCCAGAAATCCGCTAGGTAGGAGATCACTTTCGCAGCTACTGAGTTCTGTGGCTAGATGGACACATTTTTTTAGGATTGGGCATTGACCCTTGATGGAAGTCATGTCATCGCCCAAAACGATATCCTTTTACGGATGTGTCCTCACCTAGGGGTGCCGCTGATACAATATAGATTGTAAGTGATGTCATACATAGAAATGACGTCATCATTAGAAGCGGATTTAGGGTTACCACCCACAGAGGTGGTGAAAACCGCGGTCAAATTATGAAAACAGCAGTTCCAGGATATGTTGGCATTACAGTACTCTGGACTGTCCGAAGACGCTTAGGAATAGAGCAGAACGAATGGATGATCATTTCACACGAACAAGAGCGAACATGGTCGAGGATGCGTTTGATACACTTACAATAGCATAGGCGAATTGTAACCGCACCCATCGCGAATCCCACCGCTTTGTTGCCATGTGATGACGTAGGGGATAAATAAAATGTGTAATACACAAAATGCTTGTTGTGTAAACGCAAAATGCTCGTTGCTGTTGCTGTTAATCCTTCTTTCTCTCATTCGATTGCGTCAAGGAGATAAGACATTAGATGCTAGATTTAGTTGGGTGTATGAGTGTAGGACTCTTACTCCCCATCATTAGAGCCGTGCACTGGGCACGATTCACTCAGTGACTCACTCATTTGTACCTAACCCAATCATTCAGTCACATCTAGTTCCGTAACTCCGATAACATGCAGGAGGTGGTAACTTGTCAGGCTAGACTCATCATGCCCTACTGAGCGCAATCTATCGCCCGCGCTATCCCACAACCCTTGTAAAAAAATTTGTAGTGACCATTGCTGGCGACATGTCCTGTAATATCCATTATTCCGAATTTTATCCATTATTCCGAATGTTGTGTTTGTCCAGAATACCATATTGCATCCACCTCCCAGTAACCGGGCCCGAAGAACCCTCGACGAACGCTTCAATACGAGACCCTGCACAACCCATGTGGACCTAAGATGGTTTATCTAGACCCATTTGACTAGATGCAAAGTCTGTTTTTTCGGATATTCGCCGAGATCTGCGGCCATTTCCGAAGTCCTACTTTTCACGTCACTGGAAGTGACCTATTCAAGTGGTCATAGTGACTGAAGGTCAAAGGTTGGGGGTCAGATACGCCAGATTTCCCAACCACGAATGCTAAAAGAATTCACCTTTCTATACAACTGGTGGATAGGTCAAAATACTGGACGGGCTGACAATCGCAATAAGGGCTCTCAATTTGTAACTCCGTATTTTGGAATTTGCCATTCCGGTTTGCACAAATAGTCTCCAGCAGCAACAGCAAGTCTCGCATTGTCCCCTTGGCACAGTAAACGGTCAACATGGGTTGGCCTGTAGCAGTATCGTCATACCAAGTATCGAAAAAGAGATCGCATGTGGAGTGCATCGTGTAGAGCCTCAAGAATTACCAAAACAGTCGCTTCGTGCGCCCTCTTCGTGGAGTGAGGTAAATTGAAATACAATGCTGTAGAAACTGGTGACGGGACCAACAGGTTTCATTGTATTGAAGAAATACTGAAAGGTATGTCTAAATCGTGTATATATAGTTGTCAGATTCTTCAGATTTTATTACCCATTTTTTCAGATATATTTATACTGTTTGCGAATGAATGTGATATGATGCTCACAGAGCTCGAATTTTGGCTGGAGACGACAACATGAATATGATGTGCACAGTAGGAGTGTCAGTTCAGACTGCCAAGGTCCTCAGTCGATTCAAGCTTTATATATGCGGTGAAGGCAAATTTACTCGGCTGAGAAGTTGGCAGAATAGCGACGTGAACTCGGCACTCGCATTAGTTCCGCCGGGTATTATTCAACTGAAAACTAAAATCTGTGAATATTTTTTTTTTCGCTACCATTCGTGCATTAAATAAGGTCATGTCAGTTTTAATACGGCGAAAGAGCTTTTCCAGGATCCACATACGGTACATATTTTAGCCAATGACGGCAAGGACCAATGACATACCCAGTTGACACTACACCATGGAAATATCACAATACATTCGGCGAAGCGTCCAGCTAAAACCAGTTTTGAAGAAAACACAAGGCCTATTATTAATTTTCAATAGACCTAAATCCTGGCGTTTCACCCATCTTGGAATCACGTGATGAAGTATGCATCCATTTGTCTACATGTCAGGTGTCAACTGTCCTGAAATCTAACATCGCTTATATAACACTTCATTAATTCGTCAACGCACAAAACAGGTGCCGCCCAAAATTAAAGTCTTACTGCAGTCCAGAATCTCGCATTGGCAATTAAATTGATGTCATGTTACATGATGGAGGTGGCAGGTGGGGGTAATTCGATTGTATTGTGATCCCGACCCAACTGCGTCACTTGAGATATATCGCGACAGCAAGTCTCGCTAAAGTAGCTTTGTACAGGACCGATATAGTAACTGCCGCGGACACAATCCCATGTATTCTGACTGGGCCTATTCGTCATGTAAGGAAAACACAATAGGTGACTACATGTAGGGAACCTTGATAAACCTGGAAAAGCTACCCGACAGGCTATATTGCACACGGTGTTCCCGGTTTGAAGATCCTTACATGACGTGCACTTCACTTCCAGTCTACATTCTGCAGTCTGCGTCTTCAGTCTGCAGTATCTCTGAGTGGTCTCGAACTCACGACCTCCATGACAATAGCTGAACCACTCTAATCATTCGGCCATCGAACACTCAACAAGAGTGTCTGTTTAAACTGTATTTATATTTTTAGATCACAAAGGATTGTGTCAGTCCGTTACCATATTGTCCCTTTACAAAGCTACTTCAGCAAGACTGTTGCTGTTGCGACATATCTCAGATGATCATGTGATTGGTCGGGATCATAATACAATACCTGCCACCTCGAACTCCATCATGTAACATGACAATAACATTTAATTACCAACGCGAGATCCCGGACGGCAGTAAGAATTTTGTGCGGCACCTGTTCTGTGTGTTGACAAATTAATGATCGTCTATATAAGCAATTTTAGATTTCAGGATAATTGACACCTGTCATGTAGATGAATGGATGCACACTTCATCACGTGATAGCAAGAGAGATAAAACGTCATCAGACTTAGGTCTATTGAAAATACACTTAGTGCTTTCTTCAAAACTGAGTTTCGCTAGACCTTTCGCCGAATGTGATATTTCCATGGTGATGTGTCAGTTAGATATGTCATTGGTCCTTGCCGTCAGTCGTTACAGTATGTACCGTATGTTGATCTGGGAAACGATCTTTCGCCGTACTAAGAGGAGGATGCAGTGACATTTTTTTTTTTAAATTCGTGTAACCGGAGTCTTTTATTTGGTGTATTCTGTTTGGATGTAACTATGGAATATGATGAAACGAGTCGAGGCGAAGTAACCAACAATTCAAAATAATGCCACGAAATTAAAATCACGCACACCACGACACAAGCTTATTTCGATAGACGGACATAGTGTTTCGGATGACAATCAATGTTAGCAGCAACAGACCTGTCCTCCAGATCAAGTTTGGAGCACTCGGACCAGTAAGAAATAAATGGACCTGTGGACTTGTTCGGGGGTCATTTCCGGGATGACGTCAGTCCAAGACACCGTGACTTCAGAGGACACTTTATTTTGTTGATTCCAGTTGATAAGGTAAATGAATTACATTGTATTTTGTTTATTCTAGTTGTTGCATGTCGTTTCCGTTTACATTTAACAATTTTGGCTCACTGAGATGAGGGAGTTGCAATATTTTTGTTCATATAAAACGCTTACGGTCGCCCCATTGTTATGGAAAGTACGCTGCCATGTTGTAGGTCACAAACCACTAAAAAACGGCCTGGCTTAATATCTAGTAAATCGGCTGCGCAAATCTTGACAAAACCACATTCCTTAATATTCGCCGCCACAAATGACCCACCACGCCAAGTGTATTGACTTTTCCGCTCAAACATATTCACCATCTTTTATCCGAGCCACGGCTGCCAGAAATTAGGTCATTC
The DNA here is from genome assembly GCA_036873755.1 of Hanleya hanleyi. Classification (NCBI taxonomy): domain Eukaryota; kingdom Metazoa; phylum Mollusca; class Polyplacophora; order Lepidopleurida; family Hanleyidae; genus Hanleya; species Hanleya hanleyi. The sequence goes on from JAVTVY010020122.1 coordinate 70,878, forward strand.
CGCCCGACACAATCACAGCGAATATGGGTGGTGGGCAATCAAACTTGCCCCGAGTTTTCCCCTGTGAAATTAAAATCACACACACCCCGACACAAGCTTATTTCGATAGACGGACATGGTGTTTCGGATGACAATCAATGTTAGCAGCAACAGACCTGTCCTCCAGATCAAGTTTGGAGCACTCGGACCAGTAAGAAATAAATGGACCTGTGGACCTGTTCGGGGTTCATTTCCGGGATGACGTCAGTCCAAGACGCTTCAGAGGACACTTTATTTTGTTGATTTCAGTTGATAAGGTAAGTGAATTACATTGTATTTTGTTTATTCTAGATGTTGCATGTCGTTTCCGTTTACATTTAACAATTTTAGCTCACTGAGATGAGGAAGTTGCAATATTTTTGTTCATATAAAACGCTTACGGTCGCCCCATTCTTATAGAAAGTACGCTGCCATGCAGGTCACAAACCACTAAAAAACAGCCGGACTTAATATCTAGTAAATCGGCCGCGCAAATCTTGACACAACCACATTTCCTAATATTCGCCGCTACAAATATCCCACCACGCCAAGTGTCCTGACTTTTCCGCTCAAACATTTTCGCCACTATTTATCCAAGCTACGGCTGCCAGAAATTAAGTCATTCCACCCGACACAATCACAGCGAATATGGGTGGTGGGCAATTAAACTGGCCCCGAGTTTTTCCCTATTGAAATTCAATTTAAAAGGTTGGGGTTTTTTGTTGGTTTTTAAACAGGTAAGTTTCCCCGTTTCTTGCGATGTTAGGTGAACTGGCTTATGGGTAATTTCAGAGGTGCCATCTATCCAAGCGGTATGGTTTTCATTACAACACCCCTGCGCAAAATGAGAGAATGACTGAAACTTCCGCGTCACCCCGTTTATTGAACGCGATATGAAGTAGTTCCACCTAGTTTCGAATAATTTCTGTGAATTAATCTCACGACGAGCCGTTTCTAGGTTCAGATATTGAAGAATATGTCGGTTTCGTTTTCTGGAAACACTTTTGGTGATATCTTGTGAGATTTTCTTCGAAAGATTGTGTTCTGTCTGTAAACTGGTCAATATGGTACAAGTCGTAGTCACGGAATATGCCGACTTCATCTTCGGCTCTGATAGCCAATGAAATACACCGAACTGACGAAATGACGTCATGTTTTAAGATCGGCTGAACCACACTGCCAAAATTATAGTGCAGTCCCGGAAAGAGAGTTTGAGAGGAGATAGGAGGCAGTTCAGTTTTCAGTCCATGAGTCTGAAGAATTTTGATACTGTGACCCGCAAGTGCGAGCGTGGCATTCTGACGGCTCGAAGTATGTAAAACGTGCATGTTATACCCGTCATACTTGATTGTTTCCCGGCGCACACTTGTTCATCTTGTCAACATTTGAAAACATTTCTTGCAAGGAAAACTTGATTTATTTCATCAAGCGAAAGCATCCTTTTAGCTGCAATATTCAAATTGACTGATGTTATCGTCCAGCATTAAATGAATCTTTGTCATCTAGCAAATATAATCTTCTATATTCTGACCATATCCGTAATCATGACCAGGTCAGGGTAAAGGACTAACTGGGATATATATCCCAACTGGCATAAAATATCTCACATTGGATATTATTTTTATACTTCCATGATTGCAAGCTGACATATTTTGCTAGTTATCCTGTTCGTATAAAGACATACATCAGTTGTGAGTGATGAGAAATGTACTGCAAACAACAACACGAAAAAATAATGCACGTAATTGTAATAACACAGAATAATTTTGGCGAGGAAAAGTCAGCAAAATTATACAATCGGATTGGCAGTTTGTGAAGTAGATTCTATCCTGTTTTTGTAGTTTAGATGCCGAAATTCGCCATTGACGTTTAGTGCCGGTGCTAGGGGCCGTGTGGTCATATCATCCAAGTTGCCACATGAACAGGTACAATAAAAGCGTACCTGAGATACAACACATATCACGAATCGTTAGATTCTTGGTATGTGCTTTAGAATAGGTTAACTAGAGGACTATTCTGTGAAGTCATGTGACGCAGTCAGTGTGTCGGCACCTCTTCCCACTTCCCTTATATGTGTTGTAATTAGGATATATTTCGATATCCAAACTTGGATTTAATATCTCAAGTGGGATATATATCCCAGTTAGTCCTTTGCTCTGACCTGATGACAGCTTGTTTAGTTGACAAAATAATTTTCCGTTTGGGCCGAGCAGTGAAGGTAAAATTAATTTTTGATGTTGATAATGGTTTTCTGTGTCTGTGATTTGATTTTTTTAGCAACGTTAAGGTATTTTTGCTGTGTTCAATTGGTGAATACTTATAATATTTTCTCGTTGTCAATTGCCACACAAATACATGAATATGAATCAGATTCAGGGACTTTATTCTTGTACATGTCTACAATACAATATCATTGAATTTTGACTGCAGCTTACAGTGTGCATGAAGACATAAAACATGAATGAATGCCGCTATGCTACGTTTATCACGATTCGGACACCTATTGCAGGTTTACTGCCAATCTCTAGTTCAGAAAATATACAATTTTTAATTTTCGGTGTTGTATTCTTTCTCGGGGAACGGTAAATTCATTGGATCGTCAAACAATTGTGATAGCAGTTGAACACCTCGACAAACTTGTTTCCATCTTCCACTGGTACCACATATGCAACTCTCATTTGCCTAGACTTTCTTTACAGTATTGATGAAGTCTCTTCAATAATTAGAGCTACGCTTCCCAAATTCATACCACGTATGCAACGAGAGACACATCAGAAACATATTGAACAGGACCAATTCCTTCCCTGTTTTTAGCAGCCTTGGATCCTTTCATTTAATGTTGAATATAATAGAAACATTTTAAAATATATCACAAATTGTTTCTTGCCCAGTCAGTTATAATGACCAATCAAATCTCATCGAAAATCAAGTCCTGATTATAGTTTTAGGCCCAAGAAATTAATGATGGTTGCTGACTCGTAACTGTGAACTTTGAATTGTATTCAATGGCAACTCACTACTATACAGAAAAAGTTACCTTTAACATGAATGTATGATGCAGGTATGGGGAAGGTCGAAATTTGCTTTAATTTAGAATAAATTTACTGTGTGAAAAACATGGATATTTGGTATAATTTACCTATCTAGTACAGCTTTAGAAGTCCCTCAATTCAACTATATGAAATTCCCTATCGCATACATCTATGCGATTTGTTTGATGGGATTCAACTCGGTAGTAATCTACTATTAGCTGTATGAACTGTTATCCACCCTCAGGAATTTGACTAGTGGACTCGTGTAAATTAACTGATTCGGTTTAATTACATTTGAGTATCAGATAGTGAGTATTGGAAATATCATATTTCAGCCGTATTTTAATGATGAGGTGCTTTAGATGATATTACCATATTTACAACATTATTATAAATACCCGCTCATATAGATGTAAATATTAATATTCACATATCTTTATCGTACAGATAATACAGATAATAGCAATATGAATATGATGTATTATAAACTTATGCATTTGATTCATGTGTACAGTGAAAGCAATTGTTTCAACTGCATTTAAGCTATACGAGTAAAATATTTATTTCAGTTACAATTGCTTGACGGTTGACATTCTATTACAGCGGCATATCAAGCGAATGAATTATTGCGCTTTATGTTTGGGTATTTTCGTGTTTGATTATATTTCCACCATGCCTTCATAAATAGGAAACATGAATATTTACATCTCTTTCACACGCTCGTGATATCTGATTGTTTGATTATATTTACCATGTACCTCAAATGTATGCAAATTGTGACATCTGAGATCTATGGCGCACGTATTGACAACATCATGTTTGATAATATTTCCTGTTTTAATGAAATATAATTGAAGGTTACTATTTGTATATAACACTCGTCGATTATAAGTTGTCGACGTCATGAAATGTATGTGAATCTTTATTACCTTTCTGTCAATGGTTCATAATATATTTATGTGTACTGTTAATTATTGAT